>CM062269.1:6211680-6461680 GCA_031216635.1 Dissostichus eleginoides | reverse complement strand
GCGCAGAAAGGAGTTCAGCTGGACCGGGAAATGTTATCTTGTTCGATCTGTCTGGATCTACTGAAGGATCCGGTGGCGACTCCCTGTGGACACAGCTACTGCATGAAGTGTATTAAAGGCTTCTGGGACGGAGAGGATGAGAAGAAGATCCACAGCTGCCCTCAGTGTAGGCAGAGCTTCACACCGAGGCCTGTCCTGCTGAAAAACACCATGTTAGCAGCTTTAGTGGAGGAGCTGAAGAAGACTGGACCCCCACCTGCTCCTGCTGATCTCTGCTATGCTGGAGCTGAAGATGTGGCCTGTGATGTCTGCACTGGGAGGAAACTGAGAGCCTGTAAGTCCTGCCTCGTGTGTCTGGCCTCTTACTGTGATAAACACCTCCAGCCTCATTATGAATCACCTGTCTTTAAAAAACACAAGCTGGTGGAGCCCTCCAAGAAGCTCCAGGAGAACATCTGCTCTCGTCACGACGAGGTGATGAAGCTGTTCTGCCGCACTGATCAGCAGTGTATCTGTTATATCTGCACTATGGACGAACATAAAGGCCACGACACAGTGTCAGCTGCAGCAGAGAGGACTGAGAGGCAGAGAGAGCTGGAGGGGAGTCGACTAAACATCCAGCAGAGAATCCAGGACGGAGAGAAGGAGGTGAAGCTGCTTCAGCAGGAGGTGGAGGCCGTCAATGGCTCTGCTGATAAAGCAGTGGAGGACAGTGAGAAGATGTTCACTGAGCTGATCCGTCTCATGGAGAAAAGAAGCTCTGATGTGAAGCAGCAGCTCAGATCCCAGCAGAAGAGTGAAGTGAGTCGAGTCAAAGAGCTTCAGGAGAAGCTGGAGCAGGAGATGGCTGAGCTGAAGAGGAGAGACGCTGAGCTGAAGCTGCTGTCTCACACAGAGGATCACAACCAGTTTCTGCACGGCTACCCCTCACTGTCAGCCCTCAGTGAACCTACACACTCATCCAGCATCAACATCCGTCCTCTGAGCTACTTTGAGGACATGACGGCGGCCCTGTCAGCAGTCAGAGACAAACTACAGGACGTCCTGAGAGAGGAATGGACAAACGTCTCATCCACTGAAGTGAAGGTTTTACTGTCAGCAGCAGAGCCCACCACCAGAGCTGGGTTCTTAAAATATTCACAGGGAATCAACTGGATCCAAACACAACATACACAGCTGGTATTATCTGAGGGGAGCAGAAAAGCAACATATGGAAAACATCAGTCTTATTCTCGTCACCCAGACAGATTCACTATTATTCTCCTCAGGTCCTGAGTAGAGAGAGTCTGACTGGACGTTGTTACTGGGAGGTGGAGTGGAGAGGGAGAGAAGTTGATGTAGCAGTCGCATACAAGAATATCAGCAGAGCAGGGGGGGAAAGTATATTTGGAAACAATGACAAATCTTGGTCCTTAGAGTGTAACAAAAAGAGTTATTCATTTCTTTACAACCGTATCAGCACTCCCGTCTCAGGTCCTCAGTCCTCCAGAGTAGGAGTGTACCTGGATCACAGAGCAGGTATTCTGTCCTTCTACAGCGTCTCTGAAACCATGACTCTCCTCCACAGAGTCCAGACCACATTCACTCAGCCGCTACATGCTGGAGTTTGTCTTTATGGTTATAATGGAGACACTGCTGAGTTTTGTAAACTCAAATAGCCTGAAGTCGTTGGAGGAACTCTTCTACTTCTTAAACTCACCGTGTGTCCATCAGAGCTGATTGTCCATGTCTTCACTGTGCAGAGATCAGCTGTCAATCAAACATTATGGGATGTGCTTCAACATCTTCTCATGAGTTGTTCTGTAAATGTTGGACTTTCTTCCGGCTCCTTCCTGTGTCTGTTTAGCCATGGAGGCTGTCACTGCTCAGGAGGATCCTTGTTCACCTGAACTGATATGTAAACTCTGCTCTAAATATGTGTTGGATATTTCTTTTGATTCATGTTGTTGTTTCTCTTGTAGTGCACGAGTCTTCAGAGAGAAAGCAGCAGAGCTTCTTTTATTGTACACATTTTATTCTGGCCACTTTCTAAATCAATAGAGACATTTATAATCACATGTATTATTCTGACAGATTAAATGTTATTGTTGCTGCCCAAATTAACTACACATGAGTTCCCAGATGGTTATAACACTTATTTCATCATAACATGTTTATTTAAAATGATATTACTTACTGTCATGATCATAATCAATAAGTACATCATTTATTATTCTCCTGTAAATAGCTTAGAGTCTTTGCTTGGGAAATACATTGTATAATATTACAGTTCTGTTTTTGCAGACTAATTGTTGTTGTTGTTGTTGTTGTTGTTATCCAAATAGAAAGTGGGTACTCTGATGTTTTATAGAACATAACTTATCATGATAATAATCAATAGGGAAATCATGTATGATTCTGTTTGAAATAGCTGAGATGAAACACATTCATGGTGTGGATAAAGTGAAACTGATCATGAAATCATTGAACAGACTTTACTGATGGGATGTGTGATCAAATGAAATGTTTGGATCATTAATAAAGGTTTGTCTTTCAAAAACAAAAACAGGATGTTCTTCTTGTATTATGTCCATATACTATTATGCATCTCCTAGTTGTATCTTGTGCCTCTACTGTGACATGTTTCACAAAACACGTTACTTACAGATAAACAAATATAGCTGACAGCGTTAAAAGATAACTAGAATGCCAGGAGTCCAATAGAGGCGTTTCAGTTCCGCTCTGTTGTGATTGGTCAACTTCTTAGAGATGTCCCGCCCCTTAACCTATCACGTACAACTGTGTTGGAGCGCTTGTAGGCTAGCAGCAAGTCCTCAAAAAAGGCTTTAGTTTTCGAGATACCCCTACCCGAGGTAGAACAAATGACAACAATGATTTTTCTTATCTTTAGGGTCTCCCATTAATGAAATTAATTGTTGTCAAATTTTATTTTGGGGGAAAAAAAGTTTTTTTGGTTGTTCTTTAGAACTACCCCAATCCCTGAAAAGAGCCAAATTAGACCAGGCCGAATATGGGAAAGGTGACAAAAAAGCCCATAACTTGAGAATGATCACTCTTTTCCTCTTCAGATTTGCTGAGGTATGAACCAGGTGGCTGTCCTACATCACCAAATAGTCAGACAATTATTTAACAAAAAAATACTGAATTATAGTCCTGTAAACTTAGCTTTAGTTTAGACGGAAATTGTACTTTTTGGTGATAGGAACATAGGACTCAATCACTTTTCTCTCATTTATCAGAAAAACAGTAATCCCTAAAAAATATACAATTACTGAATTGTCTAGGGTGCTATTGAACACTAACCAGTAGTTGTATGGAAATATCTGGTACAGTTCTATTGCAAATGAGATTTCTTTAGGCATAATAGCCTATAAGTTAAGAATGCTCACTCTGATGGTCATTATATTTGGAGAGGGAAATACCAGATGGCTGAACTACATCACCAAATAGTCAGAATAAGAGTAACCCAATACAATAAAGTGTATTAGTTCTAAATTGCAAGCCTCTAAAACATAGGTGTAAATCGTACAGGTTTTATTGAAACTGGAACCTTAATTCAAAGTACAGTATACAATTCATCAAATAATTCTGTGAGAGGTCAAGTATATAGATACTAGAATATAATGTTAAATGTCAGGTTCCTCAGAAACGTTAGGGGACACATTTTGACATTCTGCACAGCAGGTGCAGGGGAAGTACAGGGAAAGCCAACAGAGAGGCACTGGCACTTTCCACTCTCTCCACACTTTGCATCTTTGCAATACAAGTGAGTAATGTCTCTCACTTCTCTAGGTGCTGGGGTTTTTGTAAATAGCACTGGTTGAATGGCCCCATCTCTGACAATCCACCCCTTGCCAACAGGACTCCATAACAAGGGTTTGGGTTCGGGCTGTGACACCATATCGCTGTCTGAAACATTGCTCTTTGTACATGTTGTTGAAATGCATCCTCTGTTGGCGGCAGATTTTCCGAGGCTGCATCTGTTGTTGATGCAATTATGAACCTCAGTTCATCCAAGTTTGTGCACATCAGTCCAATTTTCCTTTTTTCCATATAGCAGAAGCGCAAATTCTCTTGCGACTGGCAAAGACTCTTCCAAGCTGGCAGAGAGTCCAAAATGGGCCAGATCTTTGAGCTCACTGAGATGGGTCTTGAGTTTGGTGAATGCTGTTGTCTTTCCTATTCTGTACAAACTAATTGTTGTGCCACAGCCAGTGAGTGCATGACATGCTGGTAGACAGTTAGACATGTAGTTGCCGCCCAGCTTCAGGACCATCTCCAACTAAACGGCCTCTTTGAGAAATTCCAGTCCGGTTTCCATTCCGCCCACAGCACTGAAACAGCTCTGGTCAGGGTCACAAACGACCTGCTGATGGCGGCCTACACTGGTTCCCCATCTCTCCTCATCCTCCTGGATCTGACTGCAGCATTTGACACTGTCGGCCATAACATCCTCCTTCAGCGCCTCCAATACACCATCGGACTCTCTGACTCTGACTGTCCCAGACACACCCTGTCACCTGTGGTGTCCCTCAAGGGTCGGTCCTCGGGCCCACTCTGTTCACCCTGTACACTCTGCCCCTTGGCCGTGTCATCAGCCAGCATGGAATATCATTCCATTGCTACGCTGATGACACGCAGCTATATATAAAGACAGACCCTATCCCACCTGAATCCCCACTGTCACCATCATCATCACCGTTCCCATCAACATCCTTTAACACCTGCATTGAGGAGATAAAGGCTTGGATGCAACAAAACTTCCTGCAGCTAAATAGCTCCAAAACAGAGGCTATTTTAGTTGGCACACCAAACCAGGTCCAGTCATCCCCCATAACCCACATCACCTTTTCTGGCCAAAACATACCCGAGGCCGTTTAGTTGGAGATGGTCCTGAAGCTGGGCGGCAACTACATGTCTAACTGTCTACCAGCATGTCATGCACTCACTGGCTGTGGCACAACAATTAGTTTGTACAGAATAGGAAAGACAACAGCATTCACCAAACTCAAGACCCATCTCAGCGAGCTCAAAGATCTGGCCCATTTTGGACTCTCTGCCAGCTTGGAAGAGTCTTTGCCAGTCGCAAGAGAATTTGCGCTTATGCTATATGGAAAAAAGCAATGTTTCAGACAGTGGTGTCACAGCCCGAATATCGCTGTCTGAAACATCGCTCTTTGTACATGTTGTTGAAATGCATCCTCTGTTGGCGGCAGATTTTCCGAGGCTGCATCTGTTGTTGATGCAATTATGAACCTCATTTCATCCAAGTTGTGCACATCAGTCCAATTTCCTTTTTTCCATATAGCAGAAGCGCAAATTCTCTCAGTGGTGTCACAGCCCGAACCCAAACCCTTGTTATGGAGTCCTGTTGGCAAGGGGTGGATTGTCAGAGATGGGGCCATTCAACCAGTGATATTTACAAAACCCCCAGCACCTAGAGAAGTGAGAGACATTACTCACTTGTATTGCAAAGATTCAAAGTGTGGAGAGAGTGCAGAGTGCCAGTGCCTCTCTGTTGGCTTTCCCTGTACAGTTCTGCACCTGCTGTGCAGAATGTCAAAATGTGTCCCCTAAAGTTTCTGAGGAACCTGACATTTAACATTATATTCTAGTATCTATATACTTGACCTCTCACAGAATTATTTGATGATTTGTATACTGTACTTTGAATTAAGGTTCCAGTTTCAATAAAACGTGTACTATTTACACCTATGTTTTAGAGGCTTGCAATTTAGAACTAATACACTTTATTGTATTGGGTTACTCTTATTCTGACTATTTGGTGATGTAGTTCAGCCATCTGGTATTTCCCTCTCCAAATATAATGACCATCAGAGTGAGCATTCTTAACTTATAGGCTATTATGCCACTTCTCCCCCATTCGGAATTTGACTGTATCAGAGAAGAGGTAGGCCTATGTCTAAAGAAATCTCATTTGCAATAGAACTGTACCAGATATTTCCATACAACTACTGGTTAGTGTTCAATAGCACCCTAGACAATTCAGTAATGGTATATTTTTTAGGGATTTCTGTTTTTCTGATAAATGAGAGAAAAGTGATTGAGTCCTATGTTCCTATCACCAAAAGTACAATTTCCGTCTAAACTAAAGCTAAGTTTACAGGACTATAATTCAGTATTTGTTTAGGTAAATAATTGTCTGACTATTCGGTGACGTAGGACAGCCACCCTCAGCAAATCTGAAGAGGAAAAGAGTGGTCATTCTCAAGTTATGGGCTTTTTGTCACCTTTCCCATATTCGGCCTGGTCTAATTTGGCTCTTTTTCAGGGATTGGGGTAGTTCTAAAGAACAACCAAAAAAACATTTTTTCCCCAAAATAAAATTTGACAACAATCAATTTCATTAATGGGAGACCCTAAAGATAAGAAAAATCATTGTTGTCATTTGTTCTACCTCGGGTAGGGTATCTCAAAATCTGAGGGCCCTTCCTGCTAGACTATAGCTAATAGACGTGCAACTGTTACATAGTGTGACTATCTTAAGGAAGTAAACAAAGGAGTTCATTGTTAGGTTTCAGAGGGAAATACGTTACTTCTGTTTCCTTTAAACCACGTCATTCTACAGATAATTCAGTCTACAAATACATACATCCAAACTGCACCCTCAGGGGAATTTAAGTCTGGAATTAAGTCTAAAATTGAGTTTAAAAAAACAAGTTTTCACATTTAAAAAGCAAATTGTGGAAAGAATGATTCAACACCATTTCACTAAAAATATAACATTAAGAAAAAGGCTGCTCACACATTTATGGATTCATTTGATTGATAAGACATTTAACTTTTACTGTAAAAATATAGGACAATTATGTGAAATTAATAACACTTTAAAGAAATGGATTATCGACAAAAAAAGGGCTTCCACTTCATGCATCAGTTTAACATTTATTTGAAATATATATGACACATATCTGCATTATTGAATACTCTTATTACAAGTTATGATGATACCTTTTTAATTACCCAAGTCATATTTTAAATACAGTATTACATCCTATGGAGATTTCTACTCTCAAATAGGAATCAAAATAGCGATTCCAAAATGTTTAATTTTAATATGAATCCATTAAACAAGTTAAGACTTCTCTATGAGAAACACAAACTGTCAATAAGTGACAATAAAAAGGGAAATAGAAGAAAAAAATGATGTAAAAAAAACGTTATTAATTTGTGTTTGACGACCAACTGACAAAAATGAGGATGTTAAAAAGTGGTAAAATGTTGAAAATAAATCAAATAAAAGTCATAATAATCAACTTTAAAGTGTTGTTTTTAAAATACAGTGAAATCAAAATGATAATGATTAAACATTTGTGCTTGACGAGCAATTGGAACAGAAATAGGATGTTTAAAATGATGAAATCTTAAAAGTAGAAATAGGTAGAATAAAGTAAGTAAAGTCAAAATACAGTCAATTAAAAATAACGATAAAATAATGAAGATGACCAATTATCATATTAAAAGTAGTTATATATATATATATATATACTTTAGAGCTAGTGAAATACACTTCAAAGTATTCGACAAGCTATTGCTAGAAATGTGAAAATAAAATAAAAACGTAACAATAACATTGCGTTATAACTTGGTATAACCTTTTTAATTTGGATAGAAATCTCTCCAGACCTACCTCTGAATGCCGAGTCTCCTCTTCCCTTCTCACAGCCGATGAAATGTCTCAGTAAACGCTCCTCTCCTCTCTCGTGTTTTTATACGGCTGTTTTATGTGTGGGCACTAAACAAAAAATAAAGAATATAGAAACCATAGAGATATAAAGAATACAATAACCAGACTGTAAAGGTTTATTTTGTTTGAAATCAGAGATACGTTCAGACCCTAAAAAACTGAAACGTTGACTTTGATCAAATGTGTTAGTGTCAGAGTTCACATCACTGTAGGCTATTAGTTGAAAGCAATTATAACTAACCTAAGACAGTTATGTGACATTTTTTGACATAATACATTTATTTAAAGTTAACGTTTCAGTTTTTTCAGAGCAGATCCTCTGTCAGAAAGCAGCACGGCCAAAACACTTCACTTAGTCTCTTTGGATCACTTGCTGTCTCCTCAGGGTTCTGGTTCTGGTTCTGGGGTGTAGAACTGGAACGTGACGCAAACAGGGACCCCGGTCAGAGCGGTGCTTAGTGGGACGCTCATATTTCAATCAGGAGAGACGGTTTTGATGTAAGATAATATTTATTGCAGGAACAGGGACGTGCACAGACATTTTGGGGGGCGGGCGCTCAAGTGAGAAAAAGGGCACTTCCCATAATCATTTATAAAAACATGTTTTAAAACAAAAAGTTAAATATAGTTCTACATCTCTGACTTATTGACCAATTTATTTTAATACCCTCACACTCACGCAATTGTTTAAAGGGCCCATGTCATGGCCATTTCTACTGATCATAATTCCATTGTTGAGGTCGACTAAAATAGATTTATACTGTGCAATTTTCCAAACTCACATTGGTTTCTCATACAGCATCTCTGTAAAGTATGTGTATTCACTCTCTGTCCTAAACGGCTTGTTGGAGCTCCTGCCCCCCCCCTCCCTGTGAGCCCAGTGTGCTCTGATTGGTCGGGACGTTGTGAGGTTCGTTGCTGCGAGGAGCGGACAGGTTTCCGGGTCGGCGATACAGCGAGAACAAGCGAAACTCATCCTGAGCACACACAAACACTCACAGCCGAAGTAAAAACAATAAGTGTGGCTTGATATTGAGTAAGAAAAAGGTTGATAACGCTGTGAGAATGGGTCTGCGGAGAGCATTTCTCCGCGATCCCAACTTAGCAGCCCGAAAAACGTTTACCCATTTAAAGACCCAGTGAAGTGTGCGCCGGTGCATGATCTGTTATGCTAATACGTATAGTAATGACCAAAATTGTCCATTGGAACCCATATAAAAGATGTTGGAATAGCAACGAATTTGACGAGTTGGAATTTTCCGCTGGGAAATCCGCCTTCGTGGGCGTGGCTTGCGATCTACTGCGTGACGTCAGAAGATGGGCTCAGCCGAAGTGTTTACATTCACCACCGTTCATTTTGTCTCTGTTTCAAAGTGGAATTTACAAACGTTTTTGAGCGAGTATTTTATTGGAAAGTGTTTCGCAGTCGACTGGAAGTGATTGCCAATCGAGGAAACCTGACAATGGAGGCGACAGTGAAGAAAAAGGGAGGAAAAACACACGGGAAGCGATGCATTGCCGCTGGCTGTGGTAATGTCAATTCTGCCGAAGTGGCGATGTTTCTGTTACCAAAAGATGAAGGTGAGTGGCTGGTGTTATTGTTTCGTAGATTCGTAGATTGTTTATGAAAAATAAAGGCCACTGTGTTTGTGTCTACTAACAAGACTATCATGGCGGCGGCAGAGCTCAAGTCGAGTTTCTCCGCCTGGAGATATTCTCACTATTTCACTTTTGTCGAGCACAAAGAAAAGAACGTTTTAGTTAAATGTAAGTTGTGTCTTGGCGGGTCAAAGATCCTATCGACTGCCCAAAACAGCAATTAAAATCTGTTGAAACATCTGCAGAAACAACATGCTGGGACGAAGCTAGTAGCTAAGACCACAGACCCAGACTCATCCGACGCCACTCCACCTCCACCTAAGCAACAGCGGCTGGATTGGCACTTTGAAACATATCTTTGTGTTTGTGTTTGTATAGATCACATTGCTTAGCAGAGTTCAGTGATGCAAATGCATGTCAAGTTGATCAACAGGTTGTATTATTCTCCAATGCAATAACAGTACTGAAATGAAGGCTACAGTATAAGGGCATTAATGGGTGCCCTTTTTTAAGTAACTAAAAAGTTACTTTCACAGTAACGCATTACTTTTTGGTGTAAGTAGTGAAGTAACTAGTAATTGTAACTAGTTACTGGTTTTCAGTAACTAGCACAACACTGCATGTGAACATGAATGTTGCATCATGCTATGAACAGATGAATGTATGATCAGGTGATGGCCAATCCTGTGTGTAGATCTACTCTAGATCTATGACAATATATTGTCCTCAACTAAATTGACTTCCATGGCCACTTTCCTCATCTATCCTGTCCGAAAAGCTGTCAAAATCACTAATTTCTCTCGCACCAGTATCACTTTCCGAAGTCTCCGCCATGTTTACAATCACAACTGGGCCCAATCTTGTGACGTCACAGCCGCTATCGTCTGCAGCAGCGGTAGGCTCAGACTCTGAAAAATTTGCGATGTTTATCTCGTCCCTCGCACTTCCTAAAAAATTATTTTAGCCATGAACAGGTACAATTATATGTAAGAAATGAAACTGCCATTTCATTTTGGCGCAAAAAAATGCACTTCACTGGCACTTTAAACAGTCGTGGTAGATACCTTGTTTGTTTTAAACATCATAAATACACAAACAACAATGAATACTTACAGGTTGTGTACCCGAATCTCCCGCTGGTCCAAACAAAGTAGGAACAGCATCGTTCTTCAGTGCCCTACGCTGTACATATCCGGCATGAATCGCTGAAAGGTTTGGGAAGCTTTGTTTCGTGAAATGCTGGCAGAGGGTGTGGCCTCTGGGTATCCCCACGTCAGAGTGCCCAGGAAGTAAACAAATGGAAAATGAGGAATCTCCAACGAGGCGTTTTGGGGCAGCATAGACTGTGTTAGAGTTTTACTCGCTACAGGGTGTACTTTGAGGGTTTTTGACTCTGCAGACCGTTTACATGCAGAAAAACCTTCATAACACACAAGGGGACGGGTAATAACCGGAAAAGCATGACATGGGCCCTTTAATACTCAACAGAATTCTACAAAATAATCAGCTAACACAGAGACAATGGTCTTCTTTAGTATTCACAATGCGCAAGAGCAGACAACAAACTAGTACAATTAATAGTTATTAAATGAGCAGCCAACAATCAAAATTATGAATTTACTGTTTAAGGACATTACAGGCAAAAAGATCGTTTTTTCATGTACTTGTTATTTTGGTCTATTTTGCTTCCATGTTTTCTTTCACTCTAATGGAAATAAAACTTCCAAGAAACACATATAAATGGTGTTCGTTTTACCATGTCTGAATTCATCTATAGATTTAAAGCTAATCTGCATTTAAACATAACATTTCAGGGGAAAATACTGACTTGACGTAAGTAACTATCTGGGGAAGTTGAGAGGTGATGTGTTTTTTTGTTTTATCCTTTTCACCTGCAATGCCTTGGTAACTGCATGCAAATTAGCGCATTTTAATTAGGCCTAGTTAACGCCTAATTTGCATATCAATGTGGCGATTGTGATGACGTTATCAGATACACATTTTATTGTATTCACTTTAAGTGTAAGTACAGTACATTAGCCTGTATGCCCATGATAAATTGCCTTAGCTAAACCTTGAGCTAATTTATCCATTAGCTAGTAGCCTACCTTAGTTAACTATATTTGTTATTGTCTTTTAGCTAATTAGCTGTAAACTCGAGGCACTTGTCATGGTTTGGTCAGTACCGGTCCACACAGCCATGTTTCCGTGCTCCAGTGCCGGCCCACTCAGTCATGGTACCGTGCTCCAGTACCATCCCACACAGCTATGGTTCCGTGTTCCGGTTCCGTGCCCAGCAGCCATCGTTCCAGCTCAGGTACCGGTCCAAGCAGCCATGGTTCCGGCTCCAGTGCCGGTCCCAGCAGCCATGGTCCCTGCTTCAGAACCGGACCTTACAGCCATGTTTCCAGCTCCAGAACCGGCCAATACAGCCATGTTTCCGGCTCCAGAACCGGCCCACGCAGCCATGTTTCCGGCTCCAGAACCGGCCAATACAGCCAGGTTTCCGGCTCCAGAACCGGCCGACACAGCCATGATCCAGGCTTCAGTTCCGGTCCCCACAGCCATGGTTCCGGCTTCAGAACCGGACCTTACAGCCATGTTTCCGGCTCCAGTTCCAGCCATGGTTCCGGCTCAAGTACCGGACCCAGCAGCCATGGTTCCGACTCCTCGTCACCTGTTGGCTCTCCGGCCGACGCCAGCTCCCCGTGTCCTGTCGGCGTACCGGCCGACTCCAGCACCTCGTCTCCTGTTGGCTCTCCCGCCGACTACTCTTCTGCCGGGGATCCTGCCAACCCTATGTCCTGTGCCGTTGGAGGTCCCGCCGACTACTGTTCTGCCGGGGGACCTGCCAACCCTATGTCCTGTCCCGTTGGGGGCCCCGCCGACTACTGTTCTGCCGGGGATCCTGCCAACCCTATGTCCTGTGCCGTTGGAGGTCCCGCCGACTACTGTTCTGCCGGGGGACCTGCCAACCCTATGTCCTGTGCTGTTGGAGCTCCAGCCGACACCTGTTTCGTCGGGGGTCCTGCCAACTCCATGTCCTGTTTCGTTGGGGGTTCCGCCAGATTTCCTGCCAACCCCTGATCCTGACCTGTTGGGGGTCCCGCCGACACCTGTCCCGCCGGGGGTCCCGCCAACACCTGTTTCGTTGGGGGTCCAGCCGACACCTGCTCCGCCGGATTTCCTGCCAACACCAGATCCAGTCCTGTTGGGGGTCCCGCCGACACCTGCTCCGCCGGGTTTCCTACGGAACTTCACAGTCTAATCTCCCGACCTGATATTTTAATTTTGTATTCAATCAATATATTTTTGGAAAGGGAAACTGTGCGCAAACAGCAGTAGATATATATTCATTTATAAAAAAATAAAAAAAGGGCACTTTCTCTGGAGGAAGAAAAAGGGCAGGGGCTCAAGCCCACTTTGATGTCTGTGTGCACGTGCCTGGCCAGGAATACACAAATGAATGTGATGGAGTTTTGGCGATTAGGCCCCGTTTGCAGGAGTATCATTCGGGAGGGAGAACCGATCCGATGAACCCCCGGGTCTAGACACTGGTGGTGGTGAATGGATGGTTGGGGTCGTCTGAAGGGGAGGGGCTTAGCTTGACCCTGGATTCAGAGAGACAGAGGTGAAAAGGGGGGGAGGAGGTTGAGTCGAGTCACCTGAAATGACAGCTGTCAGAGGGGAGAGCAGATTTAAAAGGGTTAGCGGAGCGCTATGATAGGCTTGTGAGAATAGAGCGAAGTGATTGTTAAGCTGGGGAGTGACGCCCCCGATCACTTATTGAGAGGAGAGAGAGTAGTAACAGCATAGTAAATGAATGAGTAAAGAAGGTCTTCCTGGTTGAACTTGCGCTGAGCTTCATATGGCTCCATCATTAGCACCACTAATAAAACACAGATTTTAGGAAACGTGATAAATGTGAAGCCAAGTGGAGTCGGATGTTTAGACTTGTGTTTGACAAACAACACAAATGATGGTGTTAAAAGTGGTACAAATTGGAAAGATTAAATAAAACAATTCATAATGATCAACTACAAAAATAAGGAAATAGAAAATGATCATATAACAAAAACACTTTATTAATCTGTGTTTGACGACCAATTGAGGAACATGAGGATGTTTAAAGTGGTAACATGTTGAAAATAAAACTAATAAAAGTCATAATAATCAACATTTAAGTGTTGTTAAAATGGAGTGAAATAAAAATTATGGTTGACAAGAAAATAGGAGTAAAGTAAAGTAAAGTCTAAATACAGTCAAATAAAGTAAACGATAAAATGAAGACGATGACGATGAAAGATGACCAATTACCACCTTTTAGAGCTACTCAAATACACATCAAAGAGTTTCACAAGCAATTGATAAAAATGTGAAAATAGAATAGATTAAAAACAGATAAGTGTTTTAATAATACAGAGAAATAGAAAATAAAGAGGATAATAATCAAAGAGTTATAAAGTACATAATAACCAGACTGTAAAGATGTATTTGTTTTAAAATCAGCAGGGTTCGAGTTATGTGGGAGCCAATGGGAGCTGAGCTCTCATGAGGAGGGTCTGAGCTCCTATGAAAGCACTGAAATCATACATCTGTGGGGGTCGCTAACACATTACCAACAACCATTATTTTAATCACAAATAATGCACTTTTCAATGTAATGAGTATTATATACGTTAACGAGGTAAACAGGCTGAAAGAAAAACATGTTTTCCAAAAGAACTACGCATCGTATTCTCTCTTGAAGTCTCTCTCTCTCTCTTCTAAATATCACCTGTTATTTACGTTATCACCTGGCTGTTATTGATATATTTATCTCCGCCCCTAACGTTAGTTTTAGAGACCCCCATAAAGCTCAGATTATAACTCGAACCCTGAAAATCGGAGATACGTTCAGACCCTCACAGACCCTCTGTCAGAAAGCAGCACGGCCAAAACACTTCACTTAGTCTCTTTGGATCACTTGCTGTCTCCTCTGGGTTCTGGTTCTGGTTCTGGGGTGTAGAACTGGAACGTGACGCAAACAGGGACCCCGGAGAGCGGTGCTTAGAGGACCTTTAGGGTGGGGGCTGCGTGGAGAAAGGGTGAGGAAACTCTGGAGGGGGGGAGGGGGAGGTAGAGGCGTCCACATGTGGAAGGACGTTCAGGAGGTCAGCGCTCGGAGAAACGTCCACAAACAGAGCTATGTTTGCTGGGTCTTCAGGGAGGAGAGGGAGGGGGTCTGTGGAGGTCTGAGGGTCCTCTGAGAGGAGAGGAGGGAAGGAGATGAGGAGGGGAGGAGGTGAGGAAGGGAGTGAGGAAGGAGGTTCAGTCTCCTGGATCACGTTAGGTAGGGGTGTCTCTGTGATGGGGTCCTGTGGGGGGGATCCTGGGAAGGGGACACAGGGGGACGACTCCTCGGAGGAACTCACCTCGATGGACTCTAAGGAATCTGAGGTTTCTTCTTCTCCATTGAGACACATCTGTTGGAGGGTAAAAAGAAAAGATTTAAAAGAAGGTTTCAACCACAAATCATCATTTTGGTGTCAATTAAAGAGGACGTGTATAGTTTTCAGGTTCATATTTAGTGTGAATGCACAGGATAAGGATTTCTATATAAAAGCCCCCCCCCCCACACACACACACAATACAACTACTACTACTAGTACTTACAGTAAAAAACGACTTACTGTACATCCAACTACTAAATCAATCAGCTATTTCAGGACATTGAGGCTATACATTTACAGTGGAGGAAACAAGTATTTAACCCCCTTCAGATTTTGTAAGTTTACCAACTTATTTTACAACTAAAAGCTCTTTTCAAATGAAGAGGAGGTTGTAACCGAGGCTCTGTGTAGGTCAGAGTCTGAGCGCTGCTCCTCCTCCTGGAATGACTCAGAGTTTGATAAGCCCTCCCTCTTCTTCCTGCTCTCAGACACAGCCAGCTCCACTCTGTATTTCCTGGTTCCTCCCCTTCAGATCCACACTGAGGAGGAGGGGTGTAACCAACATGTGGGTAAAGTACAAGAGCTGATAGGCCACATTCACTGCACACACACATGCTGTTCAGATAACCTGTCACATAGTTTCAGCTCTCAGGAAGTGAAACTCACACACTCGCTGCTACTGAGAGGTGAAATGGCGCAGAAAGGAGTTCAGCTGGACGGGGAAATGTTATCTTGTTCGATCTGTCTGGATCTACTGAAGGATCCGGTGACGACTACCTGTGGACACAGCTACTGCATGAAGTGTATTAAAGGCTTCTGGGACGGAGAGGATGAGAAGAAGATCCACAGCTGCCCTCAGTGTAGGCAGAGCTTCACACCGAGGCCTGTCCTGCTGAAAAACACCATGTTAGCAGCTTTAGTGGAGCAGCTGAAGAAGACTGGACCCCCACCTGCTCCTGCTGATCTCTGCTATGCTGGAGCTGAAGATGTGGCCTGTGATGTCTGCACTGGGAGGAAACTGAGAGCCTGTAAGTCCTGCCTCGTGTGTCTGGCCTCTTACTGTGACCAACACCTCCAGCCTCATTATGACCTGTCTTTAAAAAACACAAGCTGGTGGAGCCCTCCAAGAAGCTCCAGGAGAACATCTGCTCTCGTCACGACGAGGTGATGAAGCTGTTCTGCCGCACCGATTCAGCAGTGTATCTGTTCTCTCTGCACTGTGGACGAACATAAAGGCCACGACACAGTGTCAGCTGCAGCAGAAAGGACTGAGAGGCAGAGAGAGCTGGAGGGGAGTCGACTAAACATCCAGCAGAGAATCCAGGACGGAGAGAAGGAGGTGAAGCTGCTTCAGCAGGAGGTGGAGGCCGTCAATGGCTCTGCTG
This sequence comes from Dissostichus eleginoides, assembly GCA_031216635.1. Taxonomy (NCBI): domain Eukaryota; kingdom Metazoa; phylum Chordata; class Actinopteri; order Perciformes; family Nototheniidae; genus Dissostichus; species Dissostichus eleginoides. The sequence continues at coordinate 6,445,556 of CM062269.1, read as the reverse complement.
ATAAAGCAGTGGAGGACAGTGAGAAGATGTTCACTGAGCTGATCCGTCTCATGGAGAAAAGAAGCTCTGATGTGAAGCAGCAGGTCAGATCCCAGCAGAAGAGTGAAGTGAGTCGAGTCAAAGAGCTTCAGGAGAAGCTGGAGCAGGAGATGGCTGAGCTGAAGAGGAGAGACGCTGAGCTGAAGCTGCTGTCTCACACAGAGGATCACAACCAGTTTCTGCACAGCTACCCCTCACTGTCAGCCCTCAGTGAACCTACACACTCATCCAGCATCAACATCCGTCCTCTGAGCTACTTTGAGGACGTGACGGCGGCCCTGTCAGCAGTCAGAGACAAACTACAGGACGTCCTGAGAGAGGAATGGACAAACGTCTCATCCACTGAAGTGAAGGTTTTACTGTCAGCAGCAGAGCCCACCACCAGAGCTGGGTTCTTAAAATATTCACAGGGAATCAAACTGGATCCAAACACAGCATACACAAAGCTGGTATTATCTGAGGGGAGCAGAAAAGCAACATTAGTGGAAAAACATCAGTCTTATTCTCGTCACCCAGACAGATTCACTAATTATTCATGGCCTCAGGTCCTGAGTAGAGAGAGTCTGACTGGACGTTGTTACTGGGAGGTGGAGTGGAGAGGGAGAGAAGTTGATGTAGCAGTCGCATACAAGAATATCAGCAGAGCAGGGGGGGAAAGTTTATTTGGAAACAATGACAAATCTTGGTCCTTAGAGTGTAAAAAAAAGAGTTATTCATTTCTTTACAACCGTATCAGCACTCCCGTCTCAGGTCCTCAGTCCTCCAGAGTAGGAGTGTACCTGGATCACAGAGCAGGTATTCTGTCCTTCTACAGCGTCTCTGAAACCATGACTCTCCTCCACAGAGTCCAGACCACATTCACTCAGCCGCTACATGCTGGAGTTATGCTTTATTATAGTTATGGAACCACTGCTGAGTTTTGTAAACTCAAATAGCCTGAAGTCGTTGGAGGAACTCTTCTACTTCTTAAACTCACCGTGTGTCCATCAGAGCTGATTGTCCATGTCTTCACTGTGCAGAGACCAGCTGTCAATCAAACATTATGGGATGTGCTTCAACATCTTCTCATGAGTTGTTCTGTAGATGTTGGACTTTCTTCCGGCTCCTTCCTGTGTCTGTTTAGCCATGGAGGCTGTCACTGCTCAGGAGGATCCTTGTTCACCTGAACTGATATGTAAACTTTGCTCTAAATATGTGTTGGATATTTCTTTTGATTCATGTTGTTGTTTCTCTTGTAGTGCACGAGTCTTCAGAGAGAAAGCAGCAGAGCTTCTTTTATTGTACACATTTTATTCTGGCCACTTTCTAAAACAATAGAGACATTTATAATCACATGTATTATTCTGACAGATTAAATGTTATTGTTGCTGCCCAAATTAACTACACATGAGTTCCCAGATGGTTATAACACTTATTTCATCATAACATGTTTATTTAAAATGATATTACTTACTGTCATGATCATAATCAATAAGTACATCATTTATTATTCTCCTGTAAATAGCTTAGAGTCTTTGCTTGGGAAATACATTGTATAATATTACAGTTATTGTTTTGCAGACTAATTGTTGTTGTTGTTGTCCAAATAGAAAGTGGGTACTCTGATGTTTTATAGAACATAACTTATCATGATAATAATCAATAAGGAAATCATGTATGATTCTGTTTGAAATAGCTGAGATGAAACACATTCATGGTGTGGATAAAGTGAAACTGATCATGAAATCATTGAACAGACTTTACTGATGGGATGTGTGATCAAATGAAATGTTTGGATCATTAATAAAGGTTTGTGTTTCAAAAACAAAAACAGGATGTTCTTCTTGTATTATGTCCATATACTATTATGCATCTCCTAGTTGTATCTTGTGCCTCTACTGTGACGTGTTTCACAAAACACGTTACTTACAGATAAACAAATATAGCTGACAGCGTTAAAAGATAACTAGAAGGTCAGGAGTCCAATAGAGGCGTTTCAAGTTCCGCTCTGTTGTGATTGGTCAACTTCTTAGAGATGTCCCGCCCCTTAACCTATCACGTACAACTGTGTTGGAGCGCTAGTAGGCTAGCAGCAAGTCCTCAAAAAAGGCTTTAGTTTTCGAGATACCCCTACCCGAGGTAGAACAAATGACAACAATGATTTTTCTTATCTTTAGGGTCTCCCATTAATGAAATTAATTGTTGTCAAATTTTATTTTGGGGGAAAAAAAGTTTTTTTGGTTGTTCTTTAGAACTACCCCAATCCCTGAAAAGAGCCAAATTAGACCAGGCCGAATATGGGAAAGGTGACAAAAAAGCCCATAACTTGAGAATGATCACTCTTTTCCTCTTCAGATTTGCTGAGGTATGAACCAGGTGGCTGTCCTACATCACCAAATAGTCAGACAATTATTTAACAAAAAAAATACTGAATTATAGTCCTGTAAACTTAGCTTTAGTTTAGACGGAAATTGTACTTTTTGGTGATAGGAACATAGGACTCAATCACTTTTCTCTCATTTATCAGAAAAACAGTAATCCCTAAAAAATATACAATTACTGAATTGTCTAGGGTGCTATTGAACATTAACCAGTAGTTGTATGGAAATATCTGGTACAGTTCTATTGCAAATGAGATTTCTTTAGGCATAATAGCCTATAAGTTAAGAATGCTCACTCTGATGGTCATTATATTTGGAGAGGGAAATACCAGATGGCTGAACTACATCACCAAATAGTCAGAATAAGAGTAACCCAATACAATAAAGTGTATTAGTTCTAAATTGCAAGCCTCTAAAACATAGGTGTAAATCGTACAGGTTTTATTGAAACTGGAACCTTAATTCAAAGTACAGTATACAATTCATCAAATAATTCTGTGAGAGGTCAAGTATATAGATACTAGAATATAATGTTAAATGTCAGGTTCCTCAGAAACGTTAGGGGACACATTTTGACATTCTGCACAGCAGGTGCAGGGGAAGTACAGGGAAGGCCAACAGAGAGGCACTGGCACTTTCCACTCTCTCCACACTTTGCATCTTTGCAATACAAATGAGTAATGTCTCTCACTTCTCTAGGTGCTGGGGTTTTTGTAAATAGCACTGGTTGAATGGCCCCATCTCTGACAATCCACCCCTTGCCAACAGGACTCCATAACAAGGGTTTGGGTTCGGGCTGTGACACCATATCGCTGTCTGAAACATTGCTCTTTGTACATGTTGTTGAAATGCATCCTCTGTTGGCGGCAGATTTTCCGAGGCTGCATCTGTTGTTGATGCAATTATGAACCTCAGTTCATCCAAGTTTGTGCACATCAGTCCAATTTTCCTTTTTTCCATATAGCAGAAGCGCAAATTCTCTTGCGACTGGCAAAGACTCTTCCAAGCTGGCAGAGAGTCCAAAATGGGCCAGATCTTTGAGCTCGCTGAGATGGGTCTTGAGTTTGGTGAATGCTGTTGTCTTTCCTATTCTGTACAAACTAATTGTTGTGCCACAGCCAGTGAGTGCATGACATGCTGGTAGACAGTTAGACATGTAGTTGCCGCCCAGCTTCAGGACCATCTCCAACTAAACGGCCTCTTTGAGAAATTCCAGTCCGGTTTCCATTCCGCCCACAGCACTGAAACAGCTCTGGTCAGGGTCACAAACGACCTGCTGATGGCGGCCTACACTGGTTCCCCATCTCTCCTCATCCTCCTGGATCTGACTGCAGCATTTGACACTGTCGGCCATAACATCCTCCTTCAGCGCCTCCAATACACCATCGGACTCTCTGACTCTGACTGTCCCAGACACACCCTGTCACCTGTGGTGTCCCTCAAGGGTCGGTCCTCGGGCCCACTCTGTTCACCCTGTACACTCTGCCCCTTGGCCGTGTCATCAGCCAGCATGGAATATCATTCCATTGCTACGCTGATGACACGCAGCTATATATAAAGACAGACCCTATCCCACCTGAATCCCCACTGTCACCATCATCATCACCGTTCCCATCAACATCCTTTAACACCTGCATTGAGGAGATAAAGGCTTGGATGCAACAAAACTTCCTGCAGCTAAATAGCTCCAAAACAGAGGCTATTTTAGTTGGCACACCAAACCAGGTCCAGTCATCCCCCATAACCCACATCACCTTTTCTGGCCAAAACATACCCGAGGCCGTTTAGTTGGAGATGGTCCTGAAGCTGGGCGGCAACTACATGTCTAACTGTCTACCAGCATGTCATGCACTCACTGGCTGTGGCACAACAATTAGTTTGTACAGAATAGGAAAGACAACAGCATTCACCAAACTCAAGACCCATCTCAGCGAGCTCAAAGATCTGGCCCATTTTGGACTCTCTGCCAGCTTGGAAGAGTCTTTGCCAGTCGCAAGAGAATTTGCGCTTATGCTATATGGAAAAAAGCAATGTTTCAGACAGTGGTGTCACAGCCCGAATATCGCTGTCTGAAACATCGCTCTTTGTACATGTTGTTGAAATGCATCCTCTGTTGGCGGCAGATTTTCCGAGGCTGCATCTGTTGTTGATGCAATTATGAACCTCATTTCATCCAAGTTTGTGCACATCAGTCCAATTTCCTTTTTTCCATATAGCAGAAGCGCAAATTCTCTCAGTGGTGTCACAGCCCGAACCCAAACCCTTGTTATGGAGTCCTGTTGGCAAGGGGTGGATTGTCAGAGATGGGGCCATTCAACCAGTGATATTTACAAAACCCCCAGCACCTAGAGAAGTGAGAGACATTACTCACTTGTATTGCAAAGATTCAAAGTGTGGAGAGAGTGCAGAGTGCCAGTGCCTCTCTGTTGGCTTTCCCTGTACGGAGTTCTGCACCTGCTGTGCAGAATGTCAAAATGTGTCCCCTAACGTTTCTGAGGAACCTGACATTTAACATTATATTCTAGTATCTATATACTTGACCTCTCACAGAATTATTTGATGATTTGTATACTGTACTTTGAATTAAGGTTCCAGTTTCAATAAAACGTGTACTATTTACACCTATGTTTTAGAGGCTTGCAATTTAGAACTAATACACTTTATTGTATTGGGTTACTCTTATTCTGACTATTTGGTGATGTAGTTCAGCCATCTGGTATTTCCCTCTCCAAATATAATGACCATCAGAGTGAGCATTCTTAACTTATAGGCTATTATGCCACTTCCCCCATTCGGAATTTGACTGTATCAGAGAAGAGGTAGGCCTATGTCTAAAGAAATCTCATTTGCAATAGAACTGTACCAGATATTTCCATACAACTACTGGTTAGTGTTCAATAGCACCCTAGACAATTCAGTAATGGTATATTTTTTAGGGATTTCTGTTTTTCTGATAAATGAGAGAAAAGTGATTGAGTCCTATGTTCCTATCACCAAAAGTACAATTTCCGTCTAAACTAAAGCTAAGTTTACAGGACTATAATTCAGTATTTGTTTAGGTAAATAATTGTCTGACTATTCGGTGATGTAGGACAGCCACCCTCAGCAAATCTGAAGAGGAAAAGAGTGGTCATTCTCAAGTTATGGGCTTTTTGTCACCTTTCCCATATTCGGCCTGGTCTAATTTGGCTCTTTTTCAGGGATTGGGGTAGTTCTAAAGAACAACCAAAAAAACATTTTTTCCCCAAAATAAAATTTGACAACAATCAATTTCATTAATGGGAGACCCTAAAGATAAGAAAAATCATTGTTGTCATTTGTTCTACCTCGGGTAGGGGTATCTCAAAATCTGAGGGCCCTTCCTGCTAGACTATAGCTAATAGACGTGCAACTGTTACATAGTGTGACTATCTTAAGGAAGTAAACAAAGGAGTTCATTGTTAGGTTTCAGAGGGAAATACGTTACTTCTGTTTCCTTTAAACCACGTCATTCTACAGATAATTCAGTCTACAAATACATACATCCAAACTGCGCCCTCAGGGGAATTTAAGTCTGGAATTAAGTCTAAAATTGAGTTTAAAAAAACAAGTTTTCACATTTAAAAAGCAAATTGTGGAAAGAATGATTCAACACCATTTCACTAAAAATATAACATTAAGAAAAACGCTGCTCACACATTTATGGATTCATTTGATTGATAAGACATTTCACTTTTACTGTAAAAATATAGGACAATTATGTGGAAATTAATAACACTTTAAAGAATATGGATTATCGACAAAAAAGGCTTCCACTTCATGCATCAGTTTAACATTTATTTTAAATATATGAAAATATCTGCATTATTGAATACTCTTATACATTATGATAATACCTTTTTTAATTACCCAAGTCATATTTTAAATACAGTATTACATCCTATGGAGATTTCTACTCTCAAATAGGAATCAAAATAGCTATTCCAAAATGTTAATTTTAATATAAATCCATTAAACAAGTTAAGACTTCTCTATGAGAAACACAAACTGCAATAAGTGACAATAAAAAGGAAATAGAAGAAAAAAATGATGTAAAAAAAACGTTATTAATTTGGTTTGACGACCAAACTGACAAAAATGAGGATGTTAAAAAGTGGTAAAATGTGAAAATAAATCAAATAAAAAAGTCATAATAATCAACTTTAAAGTGTTGTTTTTAAAATACAGTGAAATCAAATGATAATGATTAAACATTGTGGCTTGACGAGCAATTGGAACAGAAATAGGATGTTTAAAATGATGAAATCTTAAAAGTAGAGATAGGTAGAATAAAGTAAGTAAAGTCAAAATACAGTCAATTAAAAATAACGATAAAATTATGAAGATGACCAATTATCATATTAAAAGTAGTTATATATATATATATATATACTTTAGAGCTAGTCAAATACACTTCAAAGTATTCGACTAGCTATTGCTAAAAATGTGAAAATAAAATAAAACGTAACAATAACATTGCGTTATAACTTGGTATAACCTTTTTAATTTGGATAGAAATCTCTCCAGACCTACCTCTGAATGCCGAGTCTCCTCTTCCCTTCTCACAGCCGATGAAATGTCTCAATAAACGCTCCTCTCCTCTCTCGTGTTTTTATACGGCTGTTTTATGTGTGGGCACTAAACAAAAAATAAAGAATATAGAAACCATAGAGATATAAAGAATACAATAACCAGACTGTAAAGGTTTATTTTGTTTGAAATCAGAGATACATTCAGACCCTCACAGATCCTCTGTCAGAAAGCAGCACGGCCAAAACACTTCACTTAGTCTCTTTGGATCACTTGCTGTCTCCTCCGGGTTCTGGTTCTGGTTCTGGGGTGTAGAACTGGAACGTGACGCAAACAGGGACCCCGGTCAGAGCGGTGCTTAGTGGGACGCTCATATTTCAATCAGAGAGACGTTTTGATGTAAGAATACATATTTATTGCCAGGAACAGGGACGTGCACAGACATTTTGGGGGGGGCGCTCAAGTGAGAAAAAAGGGCACTTCCCATAATCATTTATAAAAACATGTTTTAAAACAAAAAGTTAAATATAGTTCTACATCTCTGACTTACTGACCAATTTATTTTAATACCCTCACACTCACGCAATTGTTTAAAGGGCCCATGTCATGGCCATTTCTACTGATCATAATTCCATTGTTGAGGTCGACTAAAATAGATTTATACTGTGCAATTTCCAAACTCACATTGGTTTCTCATACAGCATCTCTGTATAGTATGTGTATTCACTCTCTGTCCTAAACGGCTTGTTGGAGCTCCTGCCCCCCCCCCTCCCTGTGAGCCAGTGTGCTCTGATTGGTCGGGACGTTGTGAGTTCGTTGCGTTGCTGCGAGGAGCGGACAGGCTTCCGGGTCGGCGATACCGCGAGAACAAGCAAACTCATCCTGAGCACACACAAACACTCACAGCCGAAGTAAAAACAATAAGTGTGGCTTGATATTGAGTAAGAAAAAGGTTGATAACGCTGTGAGAATGGGTCTGCGGAGAGCATTTCTCCACGATCCCAACTTAGCAGCCCGAAAAACGTTTACCCATTTAAACAGTCGTGGTAGATACCTTGTTTGTTTTAAACATCATAAATACACAAACAACAATGAATACTTACAGGTTGTGTACCCGAATCTCCCGCTGGTCCAAACAAAGTAGGAACAGCATCGTTCTTCAGTGCCCTACGCTGTACATATCCGCATGAATCGCTGAAAGGTTTGGGAAGCTTTGTTTCGTGAAATGCTGGCAGAGGGTGTGGCCTCTGGGTATCCCCGTCAGAGTGCCCAGGAAGTAAACAATGGAAAATGAGGAATCTCCAACGAGGCGTTTTGGGGCAGCATAGACTGTGTTAGAGTTTACTCGCTACAGGGTGTACTCTGAGGGTTTGTGACTCTGCAGACCGTTTACATGCAGAAAAACCTTCATAAACACAAGGGGACGGGTAATAACCGGAAAAGCATGACATGGGCCCTTTAATACTCTACAGAATTCTACAAAATAATCAGCTAACACAGAGACAATGGTCTTCTTTAGTATTCACAATGCGCAAGAGCAGACAACAAACTAGTACAATTAATAGTTATTAAATGAGCAGCCAACAATCAAAATTATGAATTTACTGTTTAAGGACATTACAGGCAAAAAGATCGTTTTTTCATGTAGGCCTTGTTATTTTGGTCTATTTTGCTTCCATGTTTTCTTTCACTCTAATGGATAAAACTTCCAAGAAACACATATAAATGGTGTTCGTTTTACCATGTCTGAATTCATCTATAGATTTAAAGCTAATCTGCATTTAAACATAACATTTCAGGGGAAAATACTGACTTGACGTAAGTAACTATCTGGGGAAGTTGTGAGGTGATGTGTTTTTTTGTTTTATCCTTTTCACCTGCAATGCCTTGGTAACTGCATGCAAATTAGCGCATTTTAATTAGGCCTAGTTAACGCCTAATTTGCATATCAATGTGGCGATTGTGATGACGTTATCAGATACACATTTTACTGTATTCACTTTAAGTGTCTCCCCTTAAGTACAGTACATTAGCCTGTATGCCCATGATAAATTGCCTTAGCTAAACCTTGAGCTAACTTATCCATTAGCTAGTAGCTTACCTTAGTTAACTATATTTGTTATTGTCTTTTAGCTAATTAGCTGTAAACTCGAGGCACTGCAGTTTAGTATTTGTTCATCACCACTCACCTTCAAAATAAGCCAAGAAAAGCCGGCATAACATGGGACAGTAAAGTGGGAGGTGCTGCTACCTGTCTGTCTGAAGGGACTGCCGATGTCCGCACCGCTGTGCAGGAGACGTGGAGGGAGGAGGGAGGGAGGGAGGGAGCTACGGACCTCACAGTCTAATCTCCCGACCTGATATTTTTATTTTGTATTCAATCAATATATCTTTGGAAAGGGAAACTGTGCGCAAACAGCAGTAGATATATTTCATTTATAAAAAATTAAAAAAGGGCACTTTCTCTGGAGGAAGAAAAAGGGCAGGGCTCAAGCCCACTTTGATGTCTGTGTGCACGTGCCTGGCCAGGAATACACAAATGAATGTGATGGAGTTTTGGCGATTAGGCCCCGTTGTGCAGGAGTATCATTCGGGAGGGAGAACCGATCCGATGAAACCCCCCGGGGTCTAGACACTGGTGGTGGTGAATGGATGGTTGGGGTCGGTCTGAAGGGGAGGCTTAGCTTGACCCTGGATTCAGAGAGACAGGAGGTGAAAAGGGGTGGAGGAGGGTTGCGTCGAGTCACCTGAAATGACAGCTGTCAGAGGGGAGAGCAGATTTAAAAGGGTTAGCGGAGCGCTATGATAGGCTTGTGAGAATAGAGCGAAGTGATTGGTTAAGCTGGAGTGACGCCCCGATCACTTATTGAGAGGAGAGAGCGTAGTAACAGCATAGTAAATGAATGAGTAAAGAAGGTCTTCCTGGTTGAACTTGCGCTGAGCTTCATATGGCTCCATCATTAGCACCATTAATAAAACACAGATTTTAGGAAACGTGATAAATGTGAAGCCAAGTGAGTCGGATGTTTAGACTTGTGTTTGACAAACAACACAAATGATGGTGTTAAAAGTGGTACAAATTGGAAAGATTAAATAAAACAATCATAATGATCAACTACAAAAATAAGGAAATAGAAAATGATGATATAACAAAACACTTTATTAATCTGTGTTTGACGACCAATTGAGGAACATGAGGATGTTTAAAGTGGTAACATGTTGAAAATAAAACTAATAAAAGTCATAATAATCAACATTTAAGTGTTGTTAAAATGGAGTGAAATAAAAATTATGTTGACAAAAATAGGATAAAGTAAAGTAAAGTAAAGTCTAAATACAGTCAAATAAAGTAAACGATAAAATGAAGACGATGACGATGAAAGATGACCAATTACCACCTTTTAGAGCTACTCAAATACATCAAAGAGTTTCACAAGCAATTGATACAAATGTGAAAATAGAATAGATTAAAAACAGATAAGTGTTTTAATAATACAGAGAAATAGAAAATAAGAGGATAATAATCAAAGAGTTATAAAGTACATAATAACCAGACTGTAAAGATGTATTTTGTTTAAAATCAGCAGGGTTCGAGTTATGTGGGAGCCAATGGGAGCTGAGCTCTCATGAGGAGGGGTCTGAGCTCCTATGAAAGCACTGAAATCATACATCTGTGGGGGTCGCTAACACATTACCAACAACCATTATTTTAATCACAAATAATGCACTTTTCAATGTAATGTGTTATATACGTTAACGAGGTAAAAGGCTGAAAGAAAAATGTTTTCCAAAAGAACTACGCATCGTATTCTCTCTTGAAGTCTCTCTCTCTCTCTTCTAAATATCACCTGTTATTTACGTTATCACCTGGCTGTTATTGATATATTTATCTCCGCCCCTAACGTTAGTTTTAGAGACCCCCATAAAGCTCAGATTATAACTCGAACCCTGAAAATCAGAGATACGTTCAGACCCTCACAGATCCTCTGTCAGAAAGCAGCACGGCCAAAACACTTCACTTAGTCTCGGATCACTTGCTGTCTCCTCTGGGTTCTGGTTCTGGTGTGGGGGTGTAGAACTGGAACGTGACGCAAACAGGGAGCCCGGTGAGGGCGGTGCTTAGAGGGACCTTTAGGGTGGGGCTGGTGGAGAAAGGGTGAGGAAACTCTGGAGGGGGGGAGGGGGAGGATGTAGAGGCGTCCACATGTGGAAGGACGTTCAGGAGGTCAGCGCTCGGAGAAACGTCCACAAACAGAGCTATGTTTGCTGGTCTTCAGGAGGAGAGGGAGGGGGTCTGTGGAGGTCTGAGGGTCCTCTGAGAGGAGATGAGGAAGAGATGAGGAGGGAGGAGGTGAGGAAGGGAGTGAGGAAGGAGGTTCAGTCTCCTGGATCACGTTAGGTAGGGAGTCCTCTGTGATGGGGTCCTGTGGGGGGGATCCTGGGAAGGGACACAGCGGGGACGTCTCCTCGGAGGAACTCACCTCGATGGACTCTAAGGAATCTGAGGTTTCTTCTTCTCCATTGAGACACATCTGTTGGAGGGTAAAAAGAAAAGATTTAAAAGAAGGTTTCAACCACAAATCATCATTTTGGTGCAATTAAGAGGACGTGTATTTTCAGGTTCAGATTTAGTGTGAATGCTGTTTTTCTCCCCCTCTCATACACCAAATCAAATCACACACCCTTTCTAAATAAAAGCCTATAGATTTCCTGTATCTTTACAGGAAGCACAGGAAGAGGGATGGTTTTTCAAAATAAAAGCCCAGAATATCACTGTTCAAAACAAGACGCACAGGATAAGGATTTTTTTCTATATAAAGCCCCCCCCCCCCACACACACAATACTACTACACTACTAGTACTTACAGTAAAAAACGACTTACTGTACATCCAACTACTAAATCAATCAGCTATTTCAGGACATTGAGGCTATACATTTACAGTGGAGGAAAGAAGTATTTAACCCCCTTCAGATTTTGTAAGTTTACCAACTTATTTTACAACTAAAAGCTCTTTTCAAATGAAGAGGAGGTTGTAACCGAGGCTCTGTGTAGGTCAGAGTCTGAGCGCTGCTCCTCCTCCTGGAATGACTCAGAGTTTGATAAGCCCTCCCTCTTCTTCCTGCTCTCAGACACAGCCAGCTCCACTCTGTATTTCCTGGTTCCTCCCCTTCAGATCCACACTGAGGAGGAGGGGTGTAACCAACATGTGTGTAAAGTACAAGAGCTGATAGGCCACATTCACTGCACACTCACATGCTGTTCAGATAACCAGTCACATAGTTTCAGCTCTCAGGAAGTGAAACTCACACACTCGCTGCTACTGAGAGGTGAAATGGCGCAGAAAGGAGTTCAGCTGGACCGGGAAATTTTATCTTGTTCGATCTGTCTGGATCTACTGAAGGATCCAGTGACGACTACCTGTGGACACAGCTACTGCATGAAGTGTATTAAAGGCTTCTGGGACGGAGAGGATGAGAAGAAGATCCACAGCTGCCCTCAGTGTAGGCAGAGCTTCACACCGAGGCCTGTCCTGCTGAAAAACACCATGTTAGCAGCTTTAGTGGAGGAGCTGAAGAAGACTGGACCCCCACCTGCTCCTGCTGATCTCTGCTATGCTGGAGCTGAAGATGTGGCCTGTGATGTCTGCACTGGGAGAAAACTGAGAGCCTGTAAGTCCTGCCTCGTGTGTCTGGCCTCTTACTGTGACCAACACCTCCAGCCTCATTATGAATCAGCTGTCTTAAAAAACACAAGCTGGTGGAGCCCTCCAAGAAGCTCCAGGAGAACATCTGCTCTCGTCACGACGAGGTGATGAAGCTGTTCTGCCGCACTGATCAGCAGTGTATCTGTTATATCTGCTCTGTGGACGAACATAAAGGCCACGACACAGTGTCAGCTGCAGCAGAAAGGACTGAGAGGCAGAGAGAGCTGGAGGGGAGTCGACTAAACATCCAGCAGAGAATCCAGGACGGAGAGAAGGAGGTGAAGCTGCTTCAGCAGGAGGTGGAGGCCGTCAATGGCTCTGCTGATAAAGCAGTGGAGGACAGTGAGAAGATGTTCACTGAGCTGATCCGTCTCATGGAGAAAAGAAGCTCTGATGTGAAGCAGCAGGTCAGATCCCAGCAGAAGAGTGAAGTGAGTCGAGTCAAAGAGCTTCAGGAGAAGCTGGAGCAGGAGATGGCTGAGCTGAAGAGGAGAGACGCTGAGCTGAAGCTGCTGTCTCACACAGAGGATCACAACCAGTTTCTGCACAGCTACCCCTCACTGTCAGCCCTCAGTGAACCTACACACTCATCCAGCATCAACATCCGTCCTCTGAGCTACTTTGAGGACGTGACGGCGGCCCTGTCAGCAGTCAGAGACAAACTACAGGACGTCCTGAGAGAGGAATGGACAAACGTCTCACGACTGAAGTGGATGTTTTACTGTCAGCAGCAGAGCCCACCACCAGAGCTGGGTTCTTCAAATATTCAAGGGATCACACTGGATCCAAACACAGCACACAGCTGGTATTATCTGAGGGGAGCAGAAAAGCAACATCATGAAACAACATCAGTCTTATTCTCGTCACCCAGACAGATTCACTATTATTATCCAGGTCCTGAGTAGAGAGAGTCTGACTGGACGTTGTTACTGGGAGGTGGAGTGGAGAGGGGGAGAGTTGTTAGCAGTCGCATACAAGAATATCAGCAGAGCAGGGGGGGAAAGTGTATTTGGAAACAATGACAAATCTTGGTCCTTAGAGTGTAACAAAAAGTTATTCATTTCTTACAACATATCCACTCCCGTCTCAGGTCCTCAGTCCTCCAGAGTAGGAGTGTACCTGGATCACAGAGCAGGTATTCTGTCCTTCTACAGCGTCTCTGAAACCATGACTCTCCTCCACAGAGTCCAGACCACATTCACTCAGCCGCTACATGCTGGAGTTATGCTTTATTATAATTATGGAGACACTGCTGTGTTTTGTAAACTCAAATAGCCTGAAGTCATTGGAGGAACTCTTCTACTTCTTAAACTCACCGTGTGTCCATCAGAGCTGATTGTTCATGTCTTCACTGTGCAGAGATCAGCTGTCAATCAAACATTATGGGATGTGCTTCAACATCTTCTCATGAGTTGTTCTGTAAATGTTGGACTTTCTTCCGGCTCCTTCCTGTGTCTGTTTAGCCATGGAGGCTGTCACTGCTCAGGAGGATCCTTGTTCACCTGAACTGATATGTAAACTTTGCTCTAAATATGTGTTGGATATTTCTTTTGATTCATGTTGTTGTTTCTCTTGTAGTGCACGAGTCTTCAGAGAGAAAGCAGCAGAGCTTCTTTTATTGTACACATTTTATTCTGGCCACTTTCTAAAACAACAGAGACATTTATAATCACATGTATTATTCTGACAGATTAAATGTTATTGTTGCTGCCCAAATTAACTACACATGAGTTCCCAGATGGTTATAACACTTATTTCATCATAACATGTTTATTTAAAATGATATTACTTACTGTCATGATCATAATCAATAAGTACATCATTTATTATTCTCCTGTAAATAGCTTAGAGTCTTTGCTTGGGAAATACATTGTATAATATTACAGTTATTGTTTTGCAGACTAATTGTTGTTGTTGTTGTTGTCCAAATAGAAAGTGGGTACTCTGATGTTTTATAGAACATAACTTATCATGATAATAATCAATAAGGAAATCATGTATGATTCTGTTTGAAATAGCTGAGATGAAACACATTCATGGTGTGGATAAAGTGAAACTGATCATGAAATCATTGAACAGACTTTACTGATGGGATGTGTGATCAAATGAAATGTTTGGATCATTAATAAAGGTTTGTCTTTCAAAAACAAAACAGGATGTTCTTCTTGTATTATGTCCATATACTATTATGCATTTCCTAGTTGTATCTTGTGCCTCTACTGTGACATGTTTCACAAAACACGTTACTTACAGATAAACAAATATAGCTGACAGCGTTAAAAGATAACTAGAATGCCAGGAGTCCAATAGAGGCGTTTCAGGTTCGGCTCTGTTGTGATTGGTCAACTTCTTAGAGATGTCCCGCCCCTTAACCTATCACGTACAACTGTGTTGGAGCGCTAGCCAATAGACGTGCAAGTGTTACATAGTGTAAATTCTTAAGGAAGTAAACAAAGGAGTTCATTGTTAGGTTTCAGAGGGAAATACGTTACTTCTGTTTCCTTTAAACCACGTCATTCTACAGATAATTCAGTCTACAAATACATACATCCAAACTGCACCCTCAGGGGAATTTAAGTCTGGAATTAAGTCTAAAATTTAGTTTAAAAAAACGTAAAAGTTTTCACATTTAAAAAGGAAATTGTGGAAAGAATGATTCAACACCATTTCACTAAAAATATAACATTAAGAAAAAGGCTGCTCACACATTTATGGATTCATTTGATTGATAAGACATTTCACTTTTACTGTAAAAATATAGGACAATTATGTGAAATTAATAACACTTTAAAGAAATTGATTATCGACAAAAAAAGGGCTTCCACTTCATGCATCAGTTTAACATTTATTTAAAATATATATAACATATCTGCATTATTGAATACTCTTATTACAAGTTATGATAATACATTTTTTAATTACCCAAGTCATATTTTAAATACAGTATTACATCCTATGGAGATTTCTACTCTCAAATAGGAATCAAAATAGCTATTCCAAAATGTTTAATTTTAATATGAATCCATTAAACAAGTTTAGACTTCTCTATGAGAAACACAAACTGTCAATAAGTGACAATAAAAAGGGAAATAGAAGAAAAAAATGTTTTTAAAATACAGTGATTTTAAATGATAATGATTAAACATTTGTGCTTGACAGCAATTGGAAAGAAATAGGATGTTTAAAATGATGAAATCTTAAAAGTAGAAATAGGTAGAATAAAGTAAGTAAAGTCAAAATACAGTCAATTAAAAATAACGATAAAATTATGAAGATGACCAATTATCATATTAAAAGTAGTTATATATATATATATATACTTTAGAGCTAGTCAAATACACTTCAAAGTATTCGACTAGCTATTGCTAAAAATGTGAAAATAAAATAAAACGTAACAATAACATTGCGTTATAACTTGGTATAACCTTTTTAATTTGGATAGAAATCTCTCCAGACCTACCTCTGAATGCCGAGTCTCCTCTTCCCTTCTCACAGCCGATGAAATGTCTCAATAAACGCTCCTCTCCTCTCTCGTGTTTTTATACGGCTGTTTTATGTGTGGGCACTAAACAAAAAATAAAGAATATAGAAACCATAGAGATATAAAGAATACAATAACCAGACTGTAAAGGTTTATTTTGTTTGAAATCAGAGATACATTCAGACCCTCACAGATCCTCTGTCAGAAAGCAGCACGGCCAAAACACTTCACTTAGTCTCTTTGGATCACTTGCTGTCTCCTCCGGGTTCTGGTTCTGGTTCTCGGGTGTAGAACTGGAACGTGACGCAAACAGGGACCCCGGTCAGAGCGGTGCTTAGTGGGACGCTCATATTTCAATCAGGAGAGACGGTTTTGATGTAAGAATACATATTTATTGCCAGGAACAGGGACGTGCACAGACATTTTGGGGGGCGGGCGCTCAAGTGAGAAAAAGGGCACTTCCCATAATCATTTATAAAAACATGTTTTAAAACAAAAAGTTAAATATAGTTCTACATCTCTGACTTACTGACCAATTTATTTTAATACCCTCACACTCACGCAATTGTTTAAAGGGCCCATGTCATGGCCATTTCTACTGATCATAATTCCATTGTTGAGGTCGACTAAAATAGATTTATACTGTGCAATTTTCCAAACTCACATTGGTTTCTCATACAGCATCTCTGTATAGTATGTGTATTCACTCTCTGTCCTAAACGGCTTGTTGGAGCTCCTGCCCCCCCCCCCCCTCCCTGTGAGCCCAGTGTGCTCTGATTGGTCGGGACGTTGCGAGGCTCGTTGCTGCGATCTGCTGCGAGGAGCGGACAGGCTTCCGGGTCGGCGATACAGCGAGAACAAGCGAAACTCATCCTGAGCACACACAAACACTCACAGCCGAAGTAAAAACAATAAGTGTGGCTTGATATTGAGTAAGAAAAAGGTTGATAACGCTGTGAGAATGGGTCTGCGGAGAGCATTTCTCCACGATCCCTACTTAGCAGCCCGAAAAACGTTTACCCATCTAAACAGTCGTGGTAGATACCTTGTTTGTTTTAAACATCATAAATACACAAACAACAATGAATACTTACAGGTTGTGTACCCGAATCTCCCGCTGGTCCAAACAAAGTAGGAACAGCATCGTTCTTCAGTGCCCTACGCTGTACATATCCGGCATGAATCGCTGAAAGGTTTGGGAAGCTTTGTTTCGTTAAATGCTGGCAGAGGGTGTGGCCTCTGGGTATCCCCACGTCAGAGTGCCCAGGAAGTAAACAATGGAAAATGAGGAATCTCCAACGAGGCGTTTTGGGGCAGCATAGACTGTGTTAGAGTTTTACTCGCTACAGGGTGTACTCTGAGGGTTTGTGACTCTGCAGACCGTTTACATGCATAAAAACCTTCATAACACACAAGGGGACGGGTAATAACCGAAAAGCATGACATGGGCCCTTTAATACTCTACAGAATTCTACAAAAATAATCAGCTAACACAGAGACAATGGTCTTCTTTAGTATTCACATGCGCAAGAGCAGACAACAAACTAGTACAATTAATAGTTATTAAATGAGCAGCCAACAATCAAAATTATGAATTTACTGTTTAAGGACATTACAGACAAAAAGATCGTTTTTTCATGTAGGCCTACATGTTATTTTGGTCTATTTTGCTTCCATGTTTTCTTTCACTCTAATGGAAATAAAACTTCCAAGAAACACATATAAATGGTGTTCGTTTTACCATGTCTGAATTCATCTATAGATTTAAAGCAAATCTGCATTTAAACATAACATTTCAGGGGAAAATACTGACTTGACGTAAGTAACTATCTGGGGAAGTTGTGAGGTGATGTGTTTTTTTGTTTTATCCTTTTCACCTGCAATGCCTTGGTAACTGCATGCAAATTAGCGCATTTTAATTAGGCCTAGTTAACGCCTAATTTGCATATCAATGTGGCGATTGTGATGACGTTATCAGATACACAAAAATTTTACTGTATTCACTTTAAGTGTCTCCCCTTAAGTACAGTACATTAGCCTGTATGCCCATGATAAATTGCCTTAGCTAAACCTTGAGCTAACTTATCCATTAGCTAGTAGCTTACCTTAGTTAACTATATTTGTTATTGTCTTTTAGCTAATTAGCTGTAAACTCGAGGCACTGGCAGTTTAGTAATTTGTTCATCACCACTCACCTTCAAAATAAGCCAAGAAAAGCCGGCATAACATGGGACAGTAAAGTGGGAGGTGCTGCTACCTGTCTGTCTGAAGGGACTGCCGATGTCCGCACCGCTGTGCAGGAGACGTGGAGGGAGGGAGGGAGGGAGGGAGGGAGAGCTACGGAACCTCACAGTCTAATCTCCCGACCTGATATTTTTATTTTGTATTCAATCAATATATCTTTGGAAAGGGAAACTGTGCGCAAACAGCAGTAGATATATATTCATTTATAACATTTTTTAAAAAAGGGCACTTTCTCTGGAGGAAGAAAAAGGGCAGGGGCTCAAGCCCACTTTGATGTCTGTGTGCACGTGCCTGGCCAGGAATACACAAATGAATGTGATGAAGTTTTGGCGATTAGGCCCCGTTGTGCAGGAGTATCATTCGGGAGGGGGAGAACCGATCCGATGAAACCCCCCGGGGTCTAGACACTGGTGGTGGTGAATGGATGGTTGGGGTCGGTCTGAAGGGGAGGGGCTTAGCTTGACCCTGGATTCAGAGAGACAGGAGGTGAAAAGGGGTGGAGGAGGGTTGCGTCGAGTCACCTGAAATGACAGCTGTCAGAGGGGAGAGCAGATTTAAAAGGGTTAGCGGAGCGCTATGATAGGCTTGTGAGAATAGAGCGAACTGATTGGTTAGCTGGGGAGTGACGCCACCGATCACTTATTGAGAGGAGAGAGCGTAGTAACAGCATAGTAAATGAATGAGTAAAGAAGGTCTTCCTGGTTGAACTTGCGCTGAGCTTCATATGGCTCCATCATTAGCACCATTAATAAAACACAGATTTTAGGAAACGTGATAAATGTGAAGCCAAGTGGAGTCGGATGTTTAGACTTGTGTTTGACAAACAACACAAATGATGGTGTTAAAAGTGGTACAAATTGGAAAGATTAAATAAAACAATCATAATGATCAACTACAAAAATAAGGAAATAGAAAATGATGATATAACAAAAACACTTTATTAATCTGTGTTTGACGACCAATTGAGGAACATGAGGATGTTTAAAGTGGTAACATGTTGAAAATAAAACTAATAAAAGTCATAATAATCAACATTTAAGTGTTGTTAAAATGGAGTGAAATAAAAATTATGGTTGACAAGAAAATAGGAGTAAAGTAAAGTAAAGTAAAGTCTAAATACAGTCAAATAAAGTAAACGATAAAATGAAGACGATGACGATGAAAGATGACCAATTACCACCTTTTAGAGCTACTCAAATACATCAAAGAGTTTCACAAGCAATTGATACAAATGTGAAAATAGAATAGATTAAAAACAGATAAGTGTTTTAATAATACAGAGAAATAGAAAATAAAGAGGATAATAATCAAAGAGTTATAAAGTACATAATAACCAGACTGTAAAGATGTATTTTGTTTAAAATCAGCAGGGTTCGAGTTATGTGGGAGCCAATGGGAGCTGAGCTCTCATGAGGAGGGGTCTGAGCTCCTATGAAAGCACTGAAATCATACATCTGTGGGGGTCGCTAACACATTACCAACAACCATTATTTTAATCACAAATAATGCACTTTTCAATGTAATGAGTATTATATACGTTAACGAGGTAAATAGGCTGAAAGAAAAACATGTTTTCCAAAAGAACTACGCATCGTATTCTCTCTTGAAGTCTCTCTCTCTCTCTTCTAAATATCACCTGTTATTTACGTTATCACCTGGCTGTTATTGATATATTTATCTCCGCCCCTAACGTTAGTTTTAGAGACCCCCATAAAGCTCAGATTATAACTCGAACCCTGAAAATCAGAGATACGTTCAGACCCTCACAGATCCTCTGTCAGAAAGCAGCACGGCCAAAACACTTCACTTAGTCTCGGATCACTTGCTGTCTCCTCTGGGTTCTGGTTCTGGTGTGGGGGTGTAGAACTGGAACGTGACGCAAACAGGGAGCCCGGTGAGGGCGGTGCTTAGAGGGACCTTTAGGGTGGGGGCTGGCGTGGAGAAAGGGTGAGGAAACTCTGGAGGGGGGGAGGAGGGGGAGGATGTAGAGGCGTCCACATGTGGAAGGACGTTCAGGAGGTCAGCGCTCGGAGAAACGTCCACAAACAGAGCTATGTTTGCTTGGTCTTCAGGGAGGAGAGGGAGGGGGTCTGTGGAGGTCTGAGGGTCCTCTGAGAGGAGATGAGGGAAGGAGATGAGGAGGGGAGGAGGTGAGGAAGGGAGTGAGGAAGGAGGTTCAGTCTCCTGGATCACGTTAGGTAGGGGAGTCTCTGTGATGGGGTCCTGTGGGGGGGGATCCTGGGAAGGGGACACAGCGGGGGACGTCTCCTCGGAGGAACTCACCTCGATGGACTCTAAGGAATCTGAGGTTTCTTCTTCTCCATTGAGACACATCTGTTGGAGGGTAAAAAGAAAAGATTTAAAAGAAGGTTTCAACCACAAATCATCATTTTGGTGCCAATTAAAGAGGACGTGTATAGTTTTCAGGTTCAGATTTAGTGTGAATGCTGTTTTTCTCCCCCTCTCATACACCAAATCAAATCACACACCCTTTCTAAATAAAAGCCTATAGATTTCCTGTATCTTTACAGGAAGCACAGGAAGAGGGATGGTTTTTCAAAATAAAAGCCCTAGAATATCACTGTTTCAAAACAAGACGCACAGGATAAGGATTTTTTTCTATATAAAAGCCCCCCCCCCCACACACACAATACTACTATCACTACTAGTACTTACAGTAAAAAACAACTTACTGTACATCCAACTACTAAATCAATCAGCTATTTCAGGACATTGAGGCTGTACATTTACAGTGGAGGAAACAAGTATTTAACCTCCTTCAGATTTTCATAAGTTTACCAACTTATTTTACAACTAAAAGCTCTTTTCAAATGAAGAGGAGGTTGTAACCGAGGCTCTGTGTAGGTCAGAGTCCGAGCGCTGCTCCTCCTCCTGGAATGACTCAGAGTTTGATAAGCCCTCCCTCTTCTTCCTGCTCTCAGACACAGCCAGCTCCACTCTGTATTTCCTGGTTCCTCCCCTTCAGATCCACTCTGAGGAGGAGGGGTGTAACCAACATGTGGGTAAAGTACAAGAGCTGATAGGCCACATTCACTGCACACACACATGCTGTTCAGATAACCAGTCACATAGTTTCAGCTCTCAGGAAGTGAAACTCACACACTCGCTGCTGCTGAGAGGTGAAATGGCGCAGAAAGGAGTTCAGCTGGACCGGGAAATGTTATCTTGTTCGATCTGTCTGGATCTACTGAAGGATCCGGTGGCGACTCCCTGTGGACACAGCTATTGCATGAAGTGTATTAAAGGCTTCTGGGACGGAGAGGATGAGAAGAAGATCCACAGCTGCCCTCAGTGTAGGCAGAGCTTCACACCGAGGCCTGTCCTGCTGAAAAACACCATGTTAGCAGCTTTAGTGGAGGAGCTGAAGAAGACTGGACCCCCACCTGCTCCTGCTGATCTCTGCTATGCTGGAGCTGAAGATGTGGCCTGTGATGTCTGCACTGGGAGAAAACTGAGAGCCTGTAAGTCCTGCCTCGTGTGTCTGGCCTCTTACTGTGACCAACACCTCCAGCCTCATTATGACGCGCTCCATTAAAAAAACACAAGCTGGTGGAGCCCTCCAAGAAGCTCCAGGAGAGCATCTGCTCTCGTCACGACGAGGTGATGAAGCTGTTCTGCCGCACTGATCAGCAGTGTATCTGTTATATCTGCTCTGTGGACGAACATAAAGGCCACGACACAGTGTCAGCTGCAGCAGAAAGGACTGAGAGGCAGAGAGAGCTGGAGGGGAATCGACTAAACATCCAGCAGAGAATCCAGGACGGAGAGAAGGAGGTGAAGCAGCTTCAGCAGGAGGTGGAGGCCGTCAATGGCTCTGCTGATAAAGCAGTGGAGGACAGTGAGAAGATGTTCACTGAGCTGATCCGTCTCATGGAGAAAAGAAGCTCTGATGTGAAGCAGCAGCTCAGATCCCAGCAGAAGAGTGAAGTGAGTCGAGTCAAAGAGCTTCAGGAGAAGCTGGAGCAGGAGATGGCTGAGCTGAAGAGGAGAGACGCTGAGCTGAAGCTGCTGTCTCACACAGAGGATCACAACCAGTTTCTGCACAGCTACCCCTCACTGTCAGCCCTCAGTGAACCTACACACTCATCCAGCATCAACATCCGTCCTCTGAGCTACTTTGAGGACGTGACGGCGGCCCTCTCAGCAGTCAGAGACAAACTACAGGACGTCCTGAGAGAGGAATGGACAAACGTCTCATCGACTGAAGTGGATGTTTTACTGTCAGCAGCAGAGCCCACCACCAGAGCTGGGTTCTTAAAATATTCACAGGAGATCACACTGGATCCAAACACAGCACTCACACAGCTGGTATTATCTGAGGGGAGCAGAAAAGCAACATACATGAAACAACAACAGTCTTATTCTCGTCACCCAGACAGATTCACTGATTATTCATGGCCTCAGGTCCTGAGTAGAGAGAGTCTGACTGGACGTTGTTACTGGGAGGTGGAGTGGAGAGGGGAAGGAGTTGATGTTGCAGTCGCATACAAGAATATCAGCAGAGCAGGGAGGGAAAGTGGATTTGGAAACAATGACAAATCTTGGTCCTTAGAGTGTAACAAAAAGAGTTATTCATTTCGTTACAACAGTATCTTCACTCCCGTCTCAGGTCCTCAGTCCTCCAGAGTAGGAGTGTACCTGGACCACAGAGCAGGTATTCTGTCCTTCTACAGCGTCTCTGAAACCATGACTCTCCTCCACAGAGTCCAGACCACATTCACTCAGCCGCTACATGCTGGAGTTTTGCTTTATTATAATTATGGAGCCACTGCTGAGTTTTGTAAACTCAAATAGCCTGAAGTCGTTGGAGGAACTCTTCTACTTCTTAAACTCACTGTGTGTCCATCAGAGCTGATTGTTCATGTCTTCACTGTGCAGAGATCAGCTGTCAATCAAACATTATGGGATGTGCTTCAACATCTTCTCATGAGTTGTTCTGTAAATGTTGGACTTTCTTCCGGCTCCTTCCTGTGTCTGTTTAGCCATGGAGGCTGTCACTGCTCAGGAGGATCCTTGTTCACCTGAACTGATATGTAAACTTTGCTCTAAATATGTGTTGGATATTTCTTTTGATTCATGTTGTTGTTTCTCTTGTAGTGCACGAGTCTTCAGAGAGAAAGCAGCAGAGCTTCTTTTATTGTACACATTTTATTCTGGCCACTTTCTAAAACAATAGAGACATTTATAATCACATGTATTATTCTGACAGATTAAATGTTATTGTTGCTGCCCAAATTAACTACACATGAGTTCCCAGATGGTTATAACACTTATTTCATCATAACATGTTTTTTTTTAAATGATATTACTTACTGTCATGATCATAATCAATAAGTACATCATTTATTATTCTCCTGTAAATAGCTTAGAGTCTTTGCTTGGGAAATACATTGTATAATATTACAGTTATTGTTTTGCAGACTAATTGTTGTTGTTGTTGTCCAAATAGAAAGTGGGTACTCTGATGTTTTATAGAACATAACTTATCATGATAATAATCAATAGGGAAATCATGTATGATTCTGTTTGAAATAGCTGAGATGAAACACATTCATGGTGTGGATAAAGTGAAACTGATCATGAAATCATTGAACAGACTTTACTGATGGGATGTGTGATCAAATGAAATGTTTGGATCATTAATAAAGGTTTGTCTTTCAAAAACAAAAACAGGATGTTCTTCTTGTATTATGTCCATATACTAGTATGCATCTCCTAGTTGTATCTTGTGCCTCTACTGTGACATGTTTCACAAAACACGTTACTTACAGATAAACAAATATAGCTGACAGCGTTAAAAGATAACTAGAATGCCAGGAGTCCAATAGAGGCGTTTCAGGTTCGGCTCTGTTGTGATTGGTCAACTTCTTAGAGATGTCCCGCCCCTTAACCTATCACGTACAACTGTGTTGGAGCGCTAGATAATAGACGTGCAACTGTTACATAGTGTGACTATCTTAAGGAAGTAAACAAAGGAGTTCATTGTTAGGTTTCAGAGGGAAATACGTGACTTCTGTTTCCTTTAAACCACGTCATTCTACAGATAATTCAGTCTACAAATACATACATCCAAACTGCACCCTCAGGGGAATTTAAGTCTGGAATTAAGTCTAAAATTTAGTTTAAAAAAACAAGTTTTCACATTTAAAAAGCAAATTGTGGAAAGAATGATTCAACACCATTTCACTAAAAATATAACATTAAGAAAAAGGCTGCTCACACATTTATGGATTAATTTGATTGATAAGACATTTCACTTTTACTGTAAAAATATAGGACAATTATGTGAAATTAATAACACTTTAAAGAAATGGATTATCGACAAAAAAAGGGCTTCCACTTCATGCATCGGTTTAACATTTATTTGAAATATATATGAAACATTTCTGCATTATTGAATACTCTTATTACAAGTTATGATGATACCTTTTTAATTACCCAAGTCATATTTTAAATACAGTATTACATCCTATGGAGATTTCTACTCTCAAATAGGAATCAAAATAGCTATTCCAAATGTTTAATTTTAATATGATCCATTAAACACAGTTTAGACTTCTCTATGAGAAACACAAACTGTCAATAAGTGACAATAAAAGGGAAATAGAAGAAAAAAATGTTTTAAAATACAGTGATTTTAAAATGATAATGATTAAACATTTGTGCTTGACAAGCAATTGGAAAAGAAATAGGATGTTTAAAATGATGAAATCTTAAAAGTAGAAATAGGTAGAATAAAGTAAGTAAAGTCAAATACAGTCAATTAAAAATAACGATAAAATTATGAAGATGACCAATTATCATATTAAAAGTAGTTATTATAATATATATATATACTTTAGAGCTAGTCAAATACCCTTCAAAGTATTTGACTAGCTATTGCTAGAAATGTGAAAATAAAATAAAACGTAACAATAACATTGCGTTATAACTTGGTATAACCTTTTTAATTTGGATAGAAATCTCTCCAGACCTACCTCTGAATGCCGAGTCTCCTCTTCCCTTCTCACAGCCGATGAAATGTCTCAGTAACGCTCCTCTCCTCTCTCGTGTTTTTATACGGCTGTTTTATGTGTGGGCACTAAACAAAAATAAAGAATATAGAAACCATAGAGATATAAAGAATACAATAACCAGACTGTAAAGGTTTATTTTGTTTGAAAGCAGAGATACGTTCAGACCCTAAAAAACTGAAACGTTGACTTTGATCAAATGTGTTAGTGTCAGAGTTCACATCACTGTAGGCTATTATTGAAAGCAATTATAACTAACCTAAGACAGTTATGTGACATTTTTTGACATAATACATTTTTAAAGTTAAGTTCAGTTGTTTCAGAGCAGATCCTCTGTCAGAAAGCAGCACGCCAAAAGACTTCACTTAGTCTCTTTGGATCACTTGCTGTCTCCTCAGGTTCTGGTTCTGGTTCTGGGGTGTAGAACTGGAACGTGAAGCAAACAGGGACCCCGGTCGAGCGGTGCTTAGTGGGACGCTCATATTTCAATCAGGAGAGACGGTTTTGATGTAAGAATACATATTTATTGCCAGGAACAGGGACGTGCACAGACATTTTGGGGGGCGGGCGCTCAAGTGAGAAAAAGGCCACTTCCCATAATCATTTATAAAAACATGTTTTAAAACAAAAAGTTAAATATAGTTCTACATCTCTGACTTACTGACCAATTTATTTTAATACCCTCACACTCACGCAATTGTTTAAAGGTCCCATGTCATGGCCATTTCTACTGATCATAATTCCATTGTTGAGGTCGACTAAAATAGATTTATACTGTGCAATTTTCCAAACTCACATTGGTTTCTCAGACAGCATCTCTGTAAAGTATGTGTATTCACTCTCTGTCCTAAACGGCTTGTTGGAGCTCCTGAATCGCTGAAAGGTTTGGGAAGCTTTGTTTCGTGAAATGCTGGCAGAGGGTGTGGCCTCTGGGTATCCCCACGTCAGAGTGCCCAGGAAGTAAACAATGGAAAATGAGGAATCTCCAACGAGGCGTTTTGGGGCAGCATAGACTGTGTTAGAGTTTTACTCGCTACAGGGTGTACTCTGAGGGTTTGTGACTCTGCAGACCGTTTACATGCAGAAAAACCTTCATAACACACAAGGGGACGGGTAATAACCGGAAAAGCATGACATGGGCCCTTTAATACTCTACAGAATTCTACAAAATAATCAGCTAACACAGAGACAATGGTCTTCTTTAGTATTCACTATGCGCAAGAGCAGACAACAAACTAGTACAATTAATAGTTATTAAATGAGCAGCCAACAATCAAAATTATGAATTTACTGTTTAAGGACATTACAGGCAAAAAGATCGTTTTTTCATGTAATGTTATTTTGGTCTATTTTGCTTCCATGTTTTCTTTCACTCTAATGGAAATAAAACTTCCAAGAAACACATATAAATGGTGTTCGTTTTACCATGTCTGAATTCATCTATAGATTTAAAGCTAATCTGCATTTAAACATAACATTTCAGGGGAAAATACTGACTTGACGTAAGTAACTATCTGGGGAAGTTGTGAGGTGATGTGTTTTTTTGTTTTATCCTTTTCACCTGCAATGCCTTGGTAACTGCATGCAAATTAGCGCATTTTAATTAGGCCTAGTTAACGCCTAATTTGCATATCAATGTGGCGATTGTGATGACGTTTTTAGATACACATTTTAGTGTATTCACTTTAAGTGTCTCCTCTTAAGTACAGTACATTAGCCTGTATGCCCATGATAAATTGCCTTAGCTAAACCTTGAGCTAACTTATCCATTAGCTAGTAGCCTACCTTAGTTAACTATATGTTATATTGTTATATTGTTATTGTCTTTTAGCTAATTAGCTGTAAACTCGAGGCACTGGCAGTTTAGTAATTTGTTCATCACCACTCACCTTCAAAATAAGCCAAGAAAAGCCGGCATAACATGGGACAGTAAAGTGGGAGGTGCTGCTACCTGTCTGTCTGAAGGGACTGCCGATGTCCGCACCGCAGTGCAGGAGACGTGGAGGGAGGGAGAGCTACGGAACCTCACAGTCTAATCTCCCGACCTGATATGTTTATTTTGTATTCAATCAATATATTTTTGGAAAGGGAAACTGTGCGCAAACAGCAGTAGATATATATTCATTTATAAAAAAATTAAAAAAGGGCACTTTCTCTGGAGGAAGAAAAAGGGCAGGGGCTCAAGCCCACTTTGATGTCTGTGTGCACGTGCCTGGCCAGGAATACACAAATGAATGTGATGGGTTTTGGCGATTAGGCCCCGTTGTGCAGGAGTATCATTCGGGAGGGGAGAACCGATCCGATGAAACCCCCCGGGGTCTAGACACTGGTGGTGGTGAATGGATGGTTGGGGTCGGTCTGAAGGGGAGGGGCTTAGCTTGACCCTGGATTCAGAGAGACAGGAGGTGAAAAGGGGTGGAGGAGGGTTGCGTCGAGTCACCTGAAATGACAGCTGTCAGAGGGGAGAGCAGATTTAAAAGGTTAGCGGAGCGCTATGATATCAGGCTTGTGAGAATAGAGCGAAGTGATTGGTTAAGCTGGGGAGTGACGCCCCCGATCACTTATTGAGGAGGGAGAGAGTAGTAACAGCATAGTAAATGAATGAGTAAAGAAGGTCTTCCTGGTTGAACTTGCGCTGAGCTTCATATGGCTCCATCATTAGCACCACTAATAAAACACAGATTTTAGGAAACGTGATAAATGTGAAGCCAAGTGGAGTCGGATGTTTAGACTTGTGTTTGACAAACAACACAAATTATGGTGTTAAAAGTGATACAAATTGGAAAGATTAAATAAACAAGTCATAATGATCAACTACAAAAAATAGGAAATATAAAATGATGATATAACAAAAACACTTTATTAATCTGTGTTTGACGACCAATTGAGGAACATGAGGATGTTTAAAGTGGTAACATGTTGAAAATAAAACGAATAAAAGTCATAATAATCAACATTTAAGTGTTGTTAAAATGGAGTGAAATAAAAATTATGGCTGACAAGAAAATAGGATGTTAAAATGATGAAATCCTAAAAATAGAAATAGGTAGAATAAAGTAGTAAAGTCTAAATACAGTCAAATAAAGTAAACGATAAAATGAAGAAGATGACGATGAAAGATGACCATTACCACCTTTTAGAGCTACTCAAATACACATCAAAGAGTTTCACAAGCAATTGAATACAAATGTGAAAATAGAATAGATTAAAAACAGATAAGTGTTTTCTAATAATACAGAGAAAATAGAAAATAAAGAGGATAATAATCAAAGAGTTATAAAGTACATAATAACCAGACTGTAAAGATGTATTTTGTTTAAAATCAGCAGGGTTCGAGTTATGTGGGAGCCAATGGGAGCTGAGCTCTCATGAGGAGGGGTCTGAGCCCCTATGAAAGCACTGAAATCATACATCTGTGGGGTCGCTAACACATTACCAACAACCATTATTTTAATCACAAATAATGCACTTTTCAATGTAATGAGTATTATATACGTTAACGAGGTAAATAGGCTGAAAGAAAAACATGTTTTCCAAAAGAACTACGCATCGTATTCTCTCTTGAAGTCTCTCTCTCTCTCTTCTAAATATCACCTGTTATTTACATTATCACCTGGCTGTTATTGATATATTTATCTCCGCCCCTTACGTTAGTTTTAGAGACCCCCATAAAGCTCAGATTATAACTCGATCCCTGAAAATCAGAGATACGTTCAGACCCTCACAGACCCTCTGTCAGAAAGCAGCACGGCCAAAACACTTCACTTAGTCTCTTTGGATCACTTGCTGTCTCCTCTGGGTTCTGGTTCTGGTTCTGGGGTGTAGAACTGGAACGTGACGCAAACAGGGACCCCGGTGAGGGCGGTGCTTAGAGGGACCTTTAGGGTGGGGGCTGCCGTGGAGAAAGGGTGAGGAAACTCTGGAGGGGGGGAGGAGGGGGAGGAGGTAGAGGCGTCCACATGTGGAAGGACGTTCAGGAGGTCAGCGCTCGGAGAAACGTCCACAAACAGAGCTATGTTTGCTGGGTCTTCAGGGAGGAGAGGGAGGGGGTCTGTGGAGGTCTGAGGGTCCTCTGAGAGGAGAGGAGGGAAGGAGATGAGGAGGGGAGGAGGTGAGGAAGGGAGTGAGGAAGGAGGTTCAGTCTCCTGGATCACGTTAGGTAGGGGTGCCTCTGTTATGGGGTCCTGTGGGGGGGATCCTGGGAAGGGGACACAGCGGGGGACGACTCCTCGGAGGAACTCACCTCGATGGACTCTAAGGAATCTGAGGTTTCTTCTTCTCCATTGAGACACATCTGTTGGAGGGTAAAAAGAAAAGATTTAAAAGAAGGTTTCAACCACAAATCATCATTTTGGTGTCAATTAAAGAGGACGTGTAAAGTTTCCAGGTTCATATTTAGTGTGAATGCACAGGATAAGGATTTCTATATAAAAGCCCCCCCCCCACACACACACAATACTACTACCACTACTAGTACTTACAGTAAAAAACGACTTACTGTACATTCAACTACTAAATCAATCAGCTATTTCAGGACATTGAGGCTATACATTTACAGTGGAGGAAACAAGTATTTAACCCCCTTCAGATTTTGTAAGTTTACCAACTTATTTTACAACTAAAAGCTCTTGTGTAGGTCAGAGTCTGAGCGATGCTCCTCCTCCTGGAACGAGTCAGAGTTTGATAAGCCCTCCCTCTTCTTCCTGCTCTCAGACACAGCCAGCTCCACTCTGTATTTCCTGGTTCCTCCCCTTCAGATCCACACTGAGGAGGAGGGGTGTAACCAACATGTGTGTAAAGTACAAGAGCTGATAGGCCACATTCACTGCACACTCACATGCTGTTCAGATAACCAGTCACATAGTTTCAGCTCTCAGGAAGTGAAACTCACACACTCGCTGCTACTGAGAGGTGAAATGGCGCAGAAAGGAGTTCAGCTGGACCGGGAAATTTTATCTTGTTCGATCTGTCTGGATCTACTGAAGGATCCGGTGACGACTACCTGTGGACACAGCTACTGCATGAAGTGTATTAAAGGCTTCTGGGACGGAGAGGATGAGAAGAAGATCCACAGCTGCCCTCAGTGTAGGCAGAGCTTCACACCGAGGCCTGTCCTGCTGAAAAACACCATGTTAGCAGCTTTAGTGGAGGA
Source organism: Dissostichus eleginoides (assembly GCA_031216635.1). Lineage (NCBI taxonomy): Eukaryota > Metazoa > Chordata > Actinopteri > Perciformes > Nototheniidae > Dissostichus > Dissostichus eleginoides. The sequence goes on along the minus strand of CM062269.1, from coordinate 6,414,992 downwards.
GCTGAAGAAGACTGGACCCCCACCTGCTCCTGCTGATCTCTGCTATGCTGGAGCTGAAGATGTGGCCTGTGATGTCTGCACTGGGAGGAAACTGAGAGCCTGTAAGTCCTGCCTCGTGTGTCTGGCCTCTTACTGTGACCAACACCTCCAGCCTCATTATGACGCAGCTCCATTAAAAAAACACAAGCTGGTGGAGCCCTCCAAGAAGCTCCAGGAGAACATCTGCTCTCGTCACGACGAGGTGATGAAGCTGTTCTGCCGCACTGATCAGCAGTGTATCTGTTATATCTGCACTATGGACGAACATAAAGGCCACGACACAGTGTCAGCTGCAGCAGAGAGGACTGAGAGGCAGAGAGAGCTGGAGGGGAGTCGACTAAACATCCAGCAGAGAATCCAGGACGGAGAGAAGGAGGTGAAGCTGCTTCAGCAGGAGGTGGAGGCCGTCAATGGCTCTGCTGATAAAGCAGTGGAGGACAGTGAGAAGATGTTCACTGAGCTGATCCGTCTCATGGAGAAAAGAAGCTCTGATGTGAAGCAGCAGGTCAGATCCCAGCAGAAGAGGGAAGTGAGTCGAGTCAAAGAGCTTCAGGAGAAGCTGGAGCAGGAGATGGCTGAGCTGAAGAGGAGAGACGCTGAGCTGAAGCTGCTGTCTCACACAGAGGATCACAACCAGTTTCTGCACAGCTACCCCTCACTGTCAGCCCTCAGTGAACCTACACACTCATCCAGCATCAACATCCGTCCTCTGAGCTACTTTGAGGACGTGACGGCGGCCCTGTCAGCAGTCAGAGACAAACTACAGGACGTCCTGAGAGAGGAATGGACAAACGTCTCATCGACTGAAGTGGATGTTTTACTGTCAGCAGCAGAGCCCACCACCAGAGCTGGGTTCTTCAAATACTCAAAGGGAATCACACTGGATCCAAACACAGCATACACACAGCTGGTATTATCTGAGGGGAGCAGAAAAGCAACACTCATGATACAACAACAGTCTTATTCTCGTCACCCAGACAGATTCACTTATTGTTCTCAGGTCCTGAGTAGAGAGAGTCTGACTGGACGTTGTTACTGGGAGGTGGAGTGGAGAGGGACAGGAGTTCGTGTAGCAGTCGCATACAAGAATATCAGCAGAGCAGGGGGGGAAAGTGTATTTGGAAACAATGACAAATCTTGGTCCTTAGTTTGTAACAAAAACAGTTATTCATTTCGTTACAACAGTATCGTCACTCTCGTCTCAGGTCCTCAGTCCTCCAGAGTAGGAGTGTACCTGGATCACAGAGCAGGTATTCTGTCCTTCTACAGCGTCTCTGAAACCATGACTCTCCTCCACAGAGTCCAGACCACATTCACTCAGCCGCTACATGCTGGAGTTTTGCTTTATGGTTATGGAACCACTGCTGAGTTTTGTAAACTCAAATAGCCTGAAGTCGTTGGAGGAACTCTTCTACTTCTTAAACTCACCGTGTGTCCATCAGAGCTGATTGTTCATGTCTTCACTGTGCAGAGATCAGCTGTCAATCAAACATTATGGGATGTGCTTCAACATCTTCTCATGAGTTGTTCTGTAAATGTTGGACTTTCTTCCGGCTCCTTCCTGTGTCTGTTTAGCCATGGAGGCTGTCACTGCTCAGGAGGATCCTTGTTCACCTGAACTGATATGTAAACTTTGCTCTAAATATGTGTTGGATATTTCTTTTGATTCATGTTGTTGTTTCTCTTGTAGTGCACGAGTCTTCAGAGAGAAAGCAGCAGAGCTTCTTTTATTGTACACATTTTATTCTGGCCACTTTCTAAAACAACAGAGACATTTATAATCACATGTATTATTCTGACAGATTAAATGTTATTGTTGCTGCCCAAATTAACTACACATGAGTTCCCAGATGGTTATAACACTTATTTCATCATAACATGTTTATTTAAAATGATATTACTTACTGTCATGATCATAATCAATAAGTACATCATTTATTATTCTCCTGTAAATAGCTTAGAGTCTTTGCTTGGGAAATACATTGTATAATAGTTGTTTTTTTGCAGACTAATTGTTGTTGTTGTTGTTGTTGTTGTCCAAATAGAAAGTGGGTACTCTGATGTTTTATAGAACATAACTTATCATGATAATAATCAATAAGGAAATCATGTATGATTCTGTTTGAAATAGCTGAGATGAAACACATTCATGGTGTGGATAAAGTGAAACTGATCATGAAATCATTGAACAGACTTTACTGATGGGATGTGTGATCAAATGAAATGTTTGGATCATTAATAAAGGTTTGTCTTTCAAAAACAAAACAGGATGTTCTTCTTGTATTATGTCCATATACTATTATGCATTTCCTAGTTGTATCTTGTGCCTCTACTGTGACATGTTTCACAAAACACGTTACTTACAGATAAACAAATATAGCTGACAGCGTTAAAAGATAACTAGAATGCCAGGAGTCCAATAGAGGCGTTTCAGGTTCGGCTCTGTTGTGATTGGTCAACTTCTTAGAGATGTCCCGCCCCTTAACCTATCACGTACACAGTTGTTGGAGCGCTAGCCAATAGACGTGCAAGTGTTACATAGTGTAAATATCTTAAGGAAGTAAACAAAGGAGTCCAATGGAGGCGTTTCAGGCAGGGTTGTTATGTGTGGGAGAGAAACTCCCAGGAGGGAACACAGGGATTTTAGCCTCTGCAGACCATTGACATGCACTAAAACCTATATAACACACTACAGGAAAGGGAACACCCCAAAAAGAAGAATAGGGCCTCTTTTAGATAATCACATGTTCTCTTAGATTGCATTGTAGTGGTAGCAGCAGATGAATACTCACTGGTTTAGAGAACACCACCGTCACCATGAAGGCAACACAAAGCGTCTTCACGACGGCCATTGTTGGTTTATCCTGTTTATTCTAAAATACATAAAACATATGCACTTCATTGTTACGTTTCAGAGGGAAATACGTTACTTCTGTTTCCTTTAATCCACGTCATTCTACAGATAATTCAGTCTACAAATACATACATCCAAACTGCACCCTCAGGGGAATTTAAGTCTGGAATTAAGTCTAAAATTGAGTTTAAAAAAACAAGTTTTTACATTTAAAAAGAAAATTGTGGAAAGAATGATTCAACACCATTTCACTAAAAATATAACATTAAGAAAAAGCCTGCTCACACATTTATGGATTCATTTGATTGATAAGACATTTAACTTTTACTGTAAAAATATAGGACAATTATGTGAAATTAATAAAACTTTAAAGAAATTGATTATCGACAAAAAAAGGGCTTCCACTTCATGCATCAGTTTAACATTTATTTAAAATATATATAACATATCTGCATTATTGAATACTCTTATTACAAGTGATGATAATACCTTTTTTAATTACCCAAGTAAGATGCATGCAGGAGTATTACATCTCATGGAGATTTTATACATTTGTTTGCAATTCTACTCTAAAATATTTTTTCAAAAAATGTAATTAAATATAAAATCCATATAACAAGTTAAGACATCTCAATGAGTTACAAAACGGTCAATAAATGAGAATAAAAGTGCATTATACGATACGATACTCGTATGTTAAATGTGTATTGTTTAGGATAGAAATCAGTCCAGACCTACCTCTGAATGCCGAGTCTCCTCTTCCCTTCACAGACACAGCAGATGAAATGTCTCAATAAACGCTCCTCTCCTCTCATGTTTTTATACGGCTGTTTTACGTGTGGGCGCTAAACAATAACTCATCTAATTCACGTATTTAGCGTTCATTCACTTCAGTCCTGCCTCGATAACAATCCAAACTAAATCACTGAACACAGACACCGCCAAATTAGAGGGTGTTAAAACTGTTAGCGGATAAATTGGAGCACCAGATGTGCCGAGTCTGAAGAGTAAACATGTGTTTTGTGGTTCTGATGGGAACAATGGGAAGAACTTTAAATACACATACTCAGATTTCAATGTTATTACACTGACTGCAACAAAACACGTCTTAAATACCGTGAAATTATCAACCAATTCCAGTGAGTTCAATATGCAATAGAGACATATATCAGAGGCATTCAAAGTCCAAGTGAGGGAAACCTTCTAAAATCTTTTACATCAAAAAGTGTTGTACTGTAAACGTCCTCACATGTGTGGGTGGTAATAAATGTTTGTGCATTCAAGAGGATTTAAAATTACACTGAGGGGAACATCAGTGCGCTTTAGTATCTTACACCTGATGACGTGCAGGTCAAGAAAGGAAATAATAAGTTTCATGCCATTATATTCGTCCTTCAAGTTAAAGAAATGTCTTCAAATGTATAGAAATGAGCATTAAAGCGACAAAACACGTCTTAAATACCGTTAACTTATCAACTAATTCCAGAGAGTTATATGTGATAGAGACATACATATCAGAGGCAAGTCCAAGTGAGGGAAACCTTCTAAAATGTTTTATATCAAAACGTGTTCTACTGTACACTTCCTCACGTGTGTGGGTAGTAATCAATGTTTGTGCATTCAAGAGGATTTAAAATAACATTAGTGCGCTTTATTATCTTACACTGGCTTATATGGAAGGATAAGGAAAGAAAAACTTTGATTTCAATACATTTCTCCTTCAATTTAAAGACATTTCTTCACCAAATGTACAGAAATATGAGCATTAAAGCAGTTAAGAGGCCCTAATATGCTTTTCGAGATTCCCCTCTCCTGTAGTGTGGGTTTTAGTGCATGTAAATCAGGGGTCTCAAACTCAAGGCCCGGGGGCCAAATCCGGCCCGCGACTTCTTTTTGTGGCCCCGCAAGAGCTTGCAAAGAATACAATACGGTTACATGCCACTTTACAGAAGCAGGTTGCCCATAAACTACATGTCCCACAATGCATCTCGTTTTGTGACATGCGCACTGAAGAGACTTGCAATTATTTGCCCTGGACTTCTGCTTTCAGACGTAGTTATTACCAAGTTATTATCCTATCCGATAATCCAATTCAGAGGCAATAATGTAATATATTATATATATTATATAGTTACAACCGGCCCTTTGAGTGCAACCTTTATGCGACTGTGGCCCGTGATGAAATTGAGTTGACACCCCTGATGTAAATGGTCTGCAGAGGCTAAAATCTCTGTGTTCACATCAGAGGGAGTTTATTGGCTTATTAGCTTGAAACACAAGCAGTTGGTCAGAAAGATATTCCATCTACTCGTTTAGATATTTTCCTCCGGGCCATCTCTTTGCTGCTTGCTTCGATTAAACATCCCATGAAGACCGTAATAATACATCAGCCATTATCTTTTATCTTGTCTTTTGTAGAGCTGCACATACAGTAAGAGAATCTGCAACCATTTTGCAATTATCTGTAAAAAACGTTCAGATTTTAATTTTTTTTAATTTATAGTTTAAGCAAAAGAAAGGATGCGGTTACAGCTTCTTAAATGTGACCATTTGCTTCCTTTTTTCACAGAGTTTAACGTAAGAGGATAAGGGCCACATGGGGAAAAGAATACAATAGAGAATACATTATTTCTGACTTTAATCTCAGAAAGATTTTCTTTTAACTTTTGGTCTGATCCTAAAGAAAAAGTCACATGGGGCCCTAATCGTCTTCATTTCTTAATGGGACTGTTGCTTAGAAAATTAAACATTCGGAGTGAATTTAAGACCTTAAATGTGCAAGTCATATTCCAAATGATTACTGGAGACCATATATCTGCAGATTAGTAGCTAATGAAAAGTTGGTTTCCACCTTTTATGACACAATCATTGTTTTAGCTGCAATTAAATCTTCCTCACATGTTGCAGGTTTTCTCTCAACAGCTTCTGCAGCCTTACCCCATTTTATAAAGTCAGATTAAACCAACCTGTATTTTTATGTTACATTAAGAGGTGGATCTTTCACTTCCTTTAATACCAGATTTGAATTGTTCTTTGTTGGAAGTCACCGACTAATCTCTGATGTTACCCTCTGACCATGTCCCATAAAAGAATCTGTCAGCTCTCAACGATTCAACCCTGGTGGTCTAACCGACTGTAAACAACGCTGAAATAACTTCACAGGGAGCCGTGGAAAATGCAGACAGTTTATTTAAAATGTTGCATGAATCAACCTCAGTCCACAGAAGACACCGCTTCCTGTGAAAAGAAAGAAACAAAAGTCAGACAGCCGTCCCAGAGGAGCATCAACTGGGAATCTGATTATTTTAAGGAGTTTCTTTAACCTCTGGTTTGTCAGCGTCTGCACTTTCTGTTTCAGGTTTCTTCTCCAGGTCCGTCATGCTCGTCTCCTTCGCCGCTGCGGGGGAAGTTCTCCTGCAGGAGGAAAAACGAAATGCAGTGATTAGCTTCCTCTCACACTGCGGTACAGGAAAACAGTCCTTCCTTCTGCAAAAACACTTTTCAACATCTAACATCTGGCTGGCAGAGAACTCACTGCTACATAGTTTGAGTTTCTCCTTCCTAGTAACCATACATATATCTGTACATTATAGGCAAGGCAAGGCTAGTTTATCTATATAGCACCTTTCAAAGTGCTTTAAAAAATGAAAGACATTAAGAAAATGGCATTTAAAAAGCAAAGATAATAAAATAAACATTAAAAAGACAAAATACATGGATAAAAGTTGCAGTGTGAGATATGAACAGTTCAATTAAATACAGCAGCAAAAAGAAAAGTCTTCAGCCTGGATTTAAAAGTATATATATTATACTATCCTATGTATATACAAGTATGTCTATGTTCCTGTATCGTAAGCATGTATTCCAGCTACTAACTGCAGTACTGTTGAAGAACATTTTAATTATCCATTGGGATCAATAAAGTATCTATCCATCTATCGCTGGGTACGCATTAGTTATTTTCCTGGGTAAAGGATGCTTCGGTGTACCCTTTGCTAAAGGACATAAGGAAGCATTGAAGCTCCTTCCCTTAGCATGTAGCCTTTATCACTTAAAAGGGCATTTAACTACGTAAGGAACTTTCCCAAGCAAAAAAAACAACTTGAAACCAGATCGTATGATTGAAATATCCAAAACCTAAAAGCATTGCCACGGTTAGCATTTAGCTCAAAAATCCACTGTTGACCAAGAACAGTCTCAGAGGCCCTAGCATGGTTTAAAAACTGATTTGAAGGTATAACATTTCAACTACGGACTAAATCTATATGCAAGAGCCAACATACTTGTTTAGCAATTGTTGATTATTCCTAATCTTATCATTGTTGACGCCACACAGTTGTAATTCGTCACATGGGTGTACTTTAAGGTATTTCGTCCACCTGTTGTGTGATGGATAAGAAGGGGGATTTGGTTCAGATACCTTTTGTTGACTCTACGGTCTTGCTGTAAATGTTTTCTTTATTCAAATTGGATGGACCAGGTACTTCAGTACGGACTCTTTATTAGGAACGAGTCACAATGAAGACCCAACCTTAGCCTCTTCATTTCATCTGAATGTCGTCGCTACACTACATGTTTTAAGTTGAGATGTTTGATTAAACTTGTTTCTTTTACGCCCCTTGTATTGTGTTTTTAGCACTTCTTTAATCTTTTATGATTCGTATGATGTTTTAAATGCTTTGTCAAGTACTTTGTGACTGTCTGGGAGAAGTGCTTTATAAATACACTGTACTTACTTACAGCACTTTGGGATTACTTTTGGCGATGAAAGGTGCTTTACAAATAAAATGTGTTATTATCAGAAAGGAACGTTGTTTTCTTCAGTGCTTTTCAGACTAACCTGGCGTTTCCGCTCCTCTTCCTCTTCACCACCACTGCCATCACAGCAATGACCACGACTCCTGCACAGACCCCCGCAGCACCGTAGATCAGAGGCCCCTGCATGGTCTGCAGCAGGTTGTCTTCACAGGCGTCTCCGCTGTACATTAGTGAACACGCACATGTTGTTTCTCCTCCCGTCTCCACGCAGCGTCCGTTCCCACCGCAGAGTGTCTGGCTGCACTGCAGGGCGTCCAGGTTCCTCAGCTGGACGTCTTCCTCCAGGGTGGAGTTCAGGTCCTCAGAGAGGGGAGGAAGAGGGGAGGGATGAGGGGAGGGACGAGGGGAGGGACGAGGGGAGGGACGAGGGGAGGGACGAGGGGAGGGACGAGGGGGGCTGACGGGAGAAGAAGAAAATACTTCTGCTCCAGACAGCTGCTTCAGACCGACACCTGGAAGAAGACAGATGGCAAACGTACACACATCATTTACTCAAGAAGTACAGATACTCGAGTTTAAAAATACTCTGGTAAAAGTAGAATTACTGACTAAACTTATTTTCTCAAGTAAAAACAAAGAAGTATGGGCTTTGAAATGTACTTAAGTAAAAAGTAATAATAATGATCACGCCACCAAACACACATTCAAACTAAAGTAACCAGCCTGTTTGGAAAATGTAAGAAGTAGAAAGTACAGGTATTTGTGTTCAAAATAAGTAAAAGTAAAAAGTCGTAAGTAGTGGAGTAAAGTACTGATACCAGAAAAATGTACTTAAGTACAGTAACGAAGTATTTGTACTCCACTACTTCCCACCTCTGATAAAGACTCACAGTTCTCGTCCGAGTGGTCGTGGCAGTCCACTTGTCCGTTGCAGAACTTCTCCTCCGGCTGGCAGGAGAGTAGATCCAGACAGGAGCGGCTGCCGTTGGGACATCGCTGCTCCGGACTGCAGTGAGTGGAGTTCATCAGGACCTGATCATGAGCACAGACACATGTCCGACCCCCAGGGGTGGCGAGGCACAGCTGCTGGCAGTCTCCGTTGTTTTCTGAGCATCCGTTTGAGCCTGTGGACGATTGTCAGTTGTTAGAAAAATTTCACTGGTCACCAGCTTGATCTTCAATCTCAGGATCCATGTATTTCTGATCCTCTCAAGAATGGAAGTAGTCATCACATACAGAGCATCAACTAGTTCCTGAACAGTGTCCTTCACATGCTGATATACAAGAGAGGGAGTTACACAGTCACAAGATGGAGGAATAGAAAGCAGTATTCAATGTTTAGTTCAGATGAGCTCCACGTCAGAAATGATCATGCTTGTCATATGTCTATCTCCATAGAGGCTGAATCATCATGTTAATCACATAGCTATCATATGCCTAAAACAGTCCTGATGCTCTTCTAGGTAATCATACATCCTGTCATGTACACAGCTACAGTTGGGATACCTTTGTTATCAGTTACTCTGATATTAGAAGAGGACATTCAGTATACTGGAGTTTGTGACTTTTACCACAAGACTATGAAAACGTAATTTTCCTGCTTGCTTTTATTTTGTTACTGTAAATTTGGAATTCTACTTTCTTGTTTATTTCTAGTCTTCTAATTTGTATTGTAAAATGCCATGTCTTTTTAAGCTGCTGCAACACAAACATTTCCCAAGTTGGGATCAATAAAGTACTTCTTATCTGATCTTATCTTATCACTTACCCGTCTGACTGGACTTGCTGAACGCCTTCAAGCCGACCACTTCTGTGCCGACTTCAAACCACAGCTTGATGTTCTGCTGCTCATCTCTGAACCAGAGCCTCGTCTTGTCTGCAGGAAAGGGTCAACACAAAGTCAGGTAGCTACATTAGAAAGCAAAAGAAAATTGCTACCAATAGCTTGACCTTTTTGATGCATGAATTGTTTTCTGTGTCTTGAGCTACTGAGATAAAGTAGAGTGGTAGATCACGGTATAGTTAAGAAATGAAACCGCATCTCCACTTCACACAAAGGTGTCATTTTTGATTTAGTAAACTGTATATGCAAGCCATTTATTTCTATGTTGAGATGTTTATATTTAAGAATGGTTCATTTCTACTAATTTAATGTGTCATTACGTGCAATGCCTCGTTTTGTTTTATGCTGCTGCAACGAAAATGTTTTCCCAAATTGGGATTAATAAAGTAAATGTTATCTTAATCTCATTACCACTGAGAGTCATCCAGAGCAGCGTGTCGTCGCTCAGGGTCACAGCAGTCAGACCCTCCTCCGTCTTCAGCTCTTTGTATCCAGACCCATCGAGCCGGGCAGAGCCGATGGAATCTAAACCTGCGAGAGAAACACAGCTAGGTTACTGCTTACTTTAGACAACAAATTACAGCCTTATTCCACTTATTTTTCCCATACATAACTTCTTAAGAAAAGGGAATAGTTTGGAGGTAATCAGTGTGTAACCTACAGGTAGAAACGGGTCAAGATGATAAGCAATAAACTGCTGTGGACCAACTGAAGCAGCAGAAATTATTTGAGCCAGCTAAAAATAAGGTGACACTAGATTTGAATATGTTCAATGCTTGCGGTCACAAAGCCCTTTTTAAGTAGTTATCAATGTTGTCTTTAAAGCCAACAGAAAACATTTTCACCTTTCAGTACAAAGGGGTTGCTTGTCTAACGCTGCCTCCATTGGTTAGTCTGTTTATTTAGGGTTTACCAAAGTTGCACAATAACACAAAGACTACAAACTAACCAACCCATTTAAGGAAGCGGTAAATGTCTGGCGGCCTCTTAGAAGAAGATTCAGATTCATCAGGAGAGTAAAGCTACAATTATATATAGTTTATGCTTACACTGATTTTTTTATGTGTCTAACATACATTTTGCTGATGCCCCTTAAAGTACTATACAGTGTTAAAATACTCCTTTTCAAATGTAAGTACTGCATTGAGAATGGTACTTAAACATAATGAGTAAAAAGAACTCAAACTAGAAACTAAAACTGTAAAATAAGTGTTGTTACAAGTTCAATATTTTCCTTTAAATTGTAGTAGAGTAGTGAATTAAGTATATTATAAAAGCATCTTAAATTTGTAATTCAATACAGTACTTTAGTAAATGTACTTAATGCCTTTCCAACACTTCACAGATTGCTTAGCTTCCTGCTGGTATGCATGCCTTTTTAATCACCTTCACTACTCCCTGTAACAATCATGATGAAATCCCTGTTTCATCATTGCAACTGGTGAAATGTTCTCAACCAGCTTCTAAATAACAAATGATCCCTCCAAACAAAAGCTCCCAACCCTTGTACCTCGGGGTCAAAAAACATCCATCTCTCCAAAACATATATGAGCAGTCTATTATTAGACAGGCTCAAAAAAGGGTGTCTGATCCCACCCACATTCTCCACCCAGACCTCCAGCTCCTCCCTTCTGGTAGAAGATTCAGAGTTCCCAAGAGCAGGCTGAACCGCTATAAGCACTCATTCCTGCCTCTGTCCATTAAACTTCTTAACACTCACATGTAATATACTTTTACATGTTGACCATGAGGGTTGTGTAACATGTCGCCATTGTCAGTATGTGCGTCTGTTTTGTGTTTGTGCAAACGGTGCATGAGTGATGATATGTGTATGTATTTTATTGTTTATTGTGTGTGTATATGTACACGTATACAAGTTACTTTAACACCCCACACTCAAAATCCAGCACCAAACACTTTTTACGCTGCTATGGACAGTCTTGTCCCAATGTACATTTTCCAAAGATATTGAAGTAACTGTTCATCATTAGGATTGTGGGAAACGGTATTTCGATCTCTGTCTGTACACACAAACTGAAAGATTGACAATAAAGTTGACTTTGACAGAAGCTCCCAACTCTTCTGAATAACCAAGTATCCCTCCAAACAAAAGAGTCACACTATTCTGAAACCACGTGAAGCCCTCTCACCGGTGTCGGCCCAGTAGATGGAGTCCCCGCTGCTGGAGAACACCAGAGACGTGGGCTCCTCGGCGTCTTTCCACACGACTTTCCTCTGATCCCCGTCCATGTTGGAGCACTCCACCGTGGAGCCCTGCAGACCCAGGTTAGTGAAGCACACTCTTCCAGTGGGAGGATGGAGGGCGATGGACCCCACCCGCCCAACACCGTCCTTCAGGAGGACCGCAGTGTGGGCCGCGGTGCTGGAGGTCACCTGCAGGCGGGGCTGCATGCTGCTGCTCCAGAACACACTGCCTGTGATCCAGTCCACAGCCATGGCGGTGATGGAGTTACCCAGAAGCTTCAGGAACACACCCTGAGAGGACAGGCAGAAGTGTGAGGATTGATTTGAGGCTCTCATATTATACTATTTTTAGGCATATATTCTACTCAGATATATGAAAAACATGTCTATGAAGTGTTTTGCTCAAAATACCAAACAGATCACCCGTTCTACACTGTAACAAATGTCTGTAATGTACAGTAGGCAGTAAATACTGTATTTCCCACAGTAATTTGTAATACTGTACATTATGCTGCATTGTGGGAATATTATCCTTAGGTGGGAAATGTATACAGCACTTTAAAACTATACTGTAATGTTACATTGTATTATGAGCAATATGTACTCAAAGTATAACAAGTAAAAGTAATCCTCATGCAGAGAAATTGCCCCCAGGTTTGTATATAATTATAGATAATATTGTTGCATTTAAATTTTTTAGAAAAATACAATTCTGGTTGACTTTTTTGTAAAATATTTAAATAATTTGACTCTTGTGACTTGTTAGTGCACTAGTTACATTTTTAGAGATGCATTTTATTAAAAGTAGCTGAAGCCGTTTAATAATAAATGGAGTAAAATTACATTATTTCCCTTTTAAATGAAGTTAATTCGAAATATAAAGTAGCATAACATGGAAATACTCAAAGTTTAAGAACCTCTAATTTGTACTTAAGTACAGTACTCAAGTAAATCTACTTCCCCACCTCTGAGGACAAGTCTAAGTCCTTGAGTTTGAAGGAGCTGAGGGAAGTCGTGGCCTCGTCCGTCAGAAACAAAGTGTCGTCTCGGAGGCTGAAGTCCAAGATGGCCGCCTCGTTGACGCTGGGCACCTGCAGGGCGACGTGTTCAGGCCAGCCCTTCAGATCTGATGAGGAGTGTCGGGTTTGCAGGTAGATCTGGAGTAAAGACGAGAGAGTGGCATCAATGCATTTGCAAAAATCTCCAAATATTTCAATATACATTTAAAAAAAAATAAATAAATGTTGCACGTTTCCAACATTGCCGGTTGGAACTTGATCCGACAGATATTTCTCCTGGGAATACATATCGATTATAACCTTTTCCTAGTTGTTTTTATTTGTGGGAAACTGACATAACTCTTGTAAGAGTGCAGATCAACTCTTTTCAAAGTATCGGTTCCTTAGAAGTTTGATACCATAATGGTTTCTCCGTTACTTCAGTGCATAAATGTGCAAACGCTAGTGATGCCCCGCCCCTTAAAGCTTCTCTTCAATGCATTTCCAGTCATGTTGTATACATTTACATGAAGATAACATGTAGTCAGCATGTGTGAGCAATGTCACCTCAGACAGTGGGTATTCTCCACAGTAATGAGTGTATGCAAGTCGCTTTGGATAAAAGATAATTGCCTTAATTCAACATCAAAGATGTACGCAGTCTTTATAAGCTCATTATAACCTTTTCCACACCACTACATTATATATAATCAGAGGTGGGAAGTAGTGGAGTACAAATACTTCGTTACTGTACTTAAGTACATTTTTCTGGTATCAGTACTTTACTCCACTACTTATACTTCTTACAGTTTGAACTCAAATACCTGTACTTTCTACTTCTTACATCTTCCAAACAGGCTGGTTCCTTTAGTTTGAATGTGTGTTTGGTGGCGTGATCATTATTATTTAGAGTCATTGCGTGCCTATTGATTTGAACACGATCCGTGTATCCATCATTTCCTGGTCTTCTCTAAAGAAGAGGGACCAATGAAAACGTTGTCATGGTGCCGTTGTTCAGCATGGAAACATTCATTAGCTAACAATGACATTATTGTTCTATTAATATAAAGGGAGGTCAGGTACTCTTTAAAACAGCTGGTAGTTATGGGTACTTTTTACTTAAGTACATTTCAAAGCCTCTTTACTTTTACTTGAGTAAAGAAGTTTAGTCAGTACTTTTACCAGAGTATTTTTAAACACAATTATCTGTACTTCTACTTGAGTAAAGGAGGATGTGTGTACTTTTGCCACCTCTGTATATAATAATCACCTGAGTGACGGTGGAGGGCGACAGCATCAACAGGAAGTCAGAGTTGACTAGGCTGGAGCAGGTCCCGTCCTCAGCCAGTAGGAGACGAGGCGGACATTTGCACACGGCTTTGGGCCCCGGGGCCAAAACACACATGTGGGAACAGACGATGTTTTCACAGGGACTCTCAAAGCCCGTCTGAAGCAACGGGTGGATGATCTGAAACAAACGGGAGAATATTAATGCTTATAAGTCAGGGTGATACTTCGTGAACATGTGAGAGGAAACCAGCAGTGGTGAAAGTACTAAGACCTGTTACTTAAGTACAACTACTATTGTCTTAAAATACTCCATTTCAAAATGTTACTCAAGTGAAGGTACAAAAGTATTGAAATGTATTTAAAGTGCAGAACATTTGGAAGTACTTAGTCTGCACATTAAAGTACAGAAGTGTATTATTAATCCTACTTTAGCTACCGTTTCTTCATTATATGTAATTTGGGGCAATTATAATGTTTAGTAGTATCGCTGTTCATGTCTTATGGTTCAGATATACTCTGTTTATACCTTGTTTTTAATGATGTTCCTCATTAGTTATCGTCATACTCTGTTCAGCACTTTGGGCTGCGTCAAGCATGAAAGGTGCTATATAAATAAAGTGTATTATAATACCAAACCCATCTTTCCCTGCGCCTAAACACCGTAAACTGTGAGCGTTATACCTTCACACTGAAAGGTTGATCGAGTCTCTTCAGGAGGACTTGTCGGTTTTTCCCAGAGTTTTTATCAGCAGCGGACACAACTCTCTTCTTAGCGTCAGACCAGTACAGCATGTCGTTAAAAACAGCCAGCGAGAACGGGTTGGCGGTCTCCTTCATCTGTAGGATCTGGAACATCACAGATTAAGAAACACACATTTATTATGCAGGCATGAAGCTAAAGAGTGTGTTGTATTTACATTACATCCATGCTCGAGCCATTTTGGACACTTTGAAGGGACATTTTAATACTTCAGAGATTACTTAGATTGTTAAGTTAAAGCGTTTAAAGAGAGCTTTGCAACAATCAATAATTTGTTGCTACCCAAAACTTAATATTTAAATAGATGATGACTAATAACTTGAAATAGCATTTTAGAAACAGTTTCCTCAAAATAGTGATTAAAATAACTTAAATGCGTCATGAAATGTTAAAAAGTGTAGTTTTAATATATTAAACAAGAGATTTGCTCTGGTTTCAAACACATGCTCGTATTTCATTTGGTATTGAAATGTCTAGGGAGTATTTGTCTCAATAACAAACAAAAAAAAAGGTAATCCGTTTCAATTAGTACCTTTTTAATTAATGCTAAATTATTACATTATTGGTAGATATTGCTCTGTTGGCCGCAACACCCTTTATGATGGATGTATCCAAAAACTGAACTGAAAAACTCCACTGCATTTAAGCCCGAAAACCACCTCCTCCTCCATCCCAAATCTTTTACCCGGATGTCCTCTCCGTCCAGCGTGGCGGACCCGATGGCCCTCAGCCTCTCGTCGGTCCAGTAGACCCTCTCAGAGATCGGGTCCAGAGCCACGCCGCCCGGCCAGCCCAGACTGGAGTTCACCACGACTCTCCGCTCAGAACCGTCCATCCCCGAGCGCTCGATCTTCGGCACGTTACCGATCTCCGTCCAGAACATCAGCCTGGAGCAAAGGGTCAAGGTTAGTTTATTTGTAAAGCACATTTTAACACGGAGGCAATTCAAAAGGGCTTCACAGGCATTTAACACATAATTAAAAACAAAACAAACACTACATACTGATATCAGTGGCGAACCGTGTCCATCACAACTGGACCTTCTGTAGACACACACACCCCCAGCCGCCCCCCCCCCCCTCGGCATTATAATGTCCGTCTTTTCACTGAATTGTCGTCTTGAAAAGGGTACTCACAACAATTCCGCAACAACTTCATCTTCACCTGTTGCACTTGCCATTTCAACGTTAAAAACAATAAAACGGCATGAAATGCTTCGTCGCATTCATCTAGATCCTCTGTCTCGAGCCAGTGAACTACCGGGCCTTCGAGAGTACCCTGGAACCGAGGGAAACTCTGAAAGAATAAGCCCATTGGCTACAAATCAATATATGATTGGTTGATCAAACTGTCAGTCCAAACGTACGCTCTCATTCTGTGCAACGGCCAGGGCATTCTATCAAGGATACAGAATACCTTGGTTGAAGGATATTCTACCCAGAGACCCAGAACAAGATCTGATTGGTTGCTTTCTTTTCTAACACAAAACCACTGAAATGCGTAGTGCATGGTCCGAGAAGGACAAACAAATCAACGTAACACTGTAATATTACAGATCAACAACACAGATACGATTCTCATTTAATATTCATTTTATATATATAATTAAATCGATTTTTTGTTTGTTTTATCTGAGTGTTCCAGGGTATTCTCTGAATACCGTGAAGGCCCTGACGGTTCGCCACTGACTGATATACACCTGAACATCAGCAGGAGACGACTCTTTAAAGTAGAGACACTACATACTGATATACACCTGAACATCAGCAGGAGAGGACTCTTTAAAGTAGAGACACTACATACTGATATACACCTGAACATCAGCAGGAGAGGACTCTTTAAAGTAGAGACACTACATACTGAAATACACCTGAACATCAGCAGGAGAGGACTCTTTAAAGTAGAGACACTACATACTGATATGCACCTGAACATCAGCAGGAGAGGACTCTTTAAAGTAGAGACACTACATACTGAAATACACCTGAACATCAGCAGGAGAGGACTCTTTAAAGTAGAGACACTACATACTGAAATACACCTGATCAGTAGATTATGTCCTCTTTAATCACATTTAATTAAAGTGTCACTGACCCTTTCTGAGGAAGCAGAGCCAGAGAGCGCGGCAGGTCCAGGTCTTCATCGAGGATCACGCTGTGGTCCGAGGACTTCACTGGTTCTGAGCTCAGTTTGATGGCAGAGATCTTTCCGTTCACTCCGTCGATCCAATACAGGTTCCTGCCGAGCCAGTCCACCGCCACCGAGTCCGCACGCAGCCCTGCAGGAAACAAAGGTACTGCGTCTGAATACGTTTTGAGGTACTTTACTCAAGTATAACATTTTCTGCCCTTATACTTCGACATCTCAGAGGGACACATTGCTCTTTCTCCTGCACTACATTCATTTACATACCTTCAGTTGATTTGTTTGAGGATGTTTTGGTTTTTCATACTAACAAAAACCTCAAATGTACAGAAAACAATACAGAACTAAAAAGTACACAAAAACATTTTAGAGTTTTGACATTTTTTAGTGCACGTAAAAAGTGTCAATAAAAGAAAAAACTAAATTAAGAGTACTTCAAAATCCAGAGAGCATACCTTTAGTTGATTTGTTGGATGTTTTGAAAGTACACAAACATGTCTAACAATGTCAGAAAACTGGTTTTTAAACCATATTTCCTCTGGAAAGAAGTGCATGAAAAAAGTCTAAATAAAAAGAAAATACTCAGCTTCAAAATCCTACATTTCCTACGGTCCTCGAGTAAATGCATTTATTGAATTGAACCCACCTTTAATGAGTTACAATTATTGCCCCCACCTTTGATGAGGGTCCCACTGGTCTTATGATCCAGGGAGGACCACTGGATGCCCTCTGTGTCCAGGCTGACCCACAGGATCCTCTGCTGCCTCCAGTCGTAGTCCAGAGACAGGATGGCCTTCTGGGCCGAAGAGGACAAGATGTCCAGAGCTCCGCTGCGCAGACCGTACAGGAAGATGTCCGTGTGCACCGAGGCCAGGAGGAAGGGCTCACCTGAGGGAGAAGAGGGGGGTATCATCATCATGGACTGATATTTAATGATTAAGATTCATTATTTAAGGATGGTCTAAAAAAAAAAAAAAGTTGAATTATACTCAATTGACCTTTAAAAGCTCTTCGACTTGTGCATAATATTAGTAATTTAGCTTTTTTAAATGCATTCGTTTCAGAAATATTACAACTTATCTACACATTAGCAAATACCTTATATGTGTAAACCTACATGGCAATAAAGAAAAATGCTTTCTAACCATTTTCAAATTTGATTAATGTGATTGATGTTAAATGGACACATTTTTCAAGCAAAAGTAACTGATAATGCAGTTTTCACCTTCTTAATTATGGAGATGTTCTGCTTTTCTTTGTTTATTATTATTATATAAAAAAAGTAAATATCTTTGGGTTTCGGACTTATCGAATTCTAACATTTAATGACATCACAACTAGGATAGACATTTTATACCAACTGATAATGAAAGAAATTGTGAGTTAGAGCCAGGATGTGGTCTAACAAAGGACTTTAGTTACCGGTGATCTTGCAGTGGTGTCCTCCGGCCTCCAAGATGTATCCCTGCTCACAGTCACATCTGTATGACCCCTCGGTGTTGATGCACAGCTGGCTGCAGACGGACGGGCTGCTGGACTCACACTCGTCCACATCAGAGCAGCTCAGAGCGTCCGGAAGGAGCCTGAAGCCCAGAGAGCAGCCGCAACGCTGAGAGAGAAGGTTCAACATTTTAATGTTGCCTATGCATTTGTAGGTTTTCTTTAAATGCCATCAACCTGCCGGGAACTACAGATGAAAATCAGCCTTTACTTGCATGGATGAGTCAAGTGCTCATTTTAATTTGTGTGCATTGTCCCTTTTTGAATGAACAAAGAAATGTATATACACATCCCAATTCTCCTTTGATTCAAATACGTCCAAAAAACAAATGAAATTTGACTTCAACAAATGCAATGTTTCACCTTTATGTTCGTGTAATGCATGTAAATTGGCACATTTAATAAATGAATACCTCCCTTTTATATTAAAAACAACATGTTGCTCACCGGCCCCTGCGGCGTGCTGAAACAGATCTGAGAGCAGCGCTGCGTGTCCTCGCAGAGAGAGCTGCAGCTGCCGCCCTCGTCTGATCCGTCGGCGCAGTTAGTGACGCTGTTACACACCAGAGACCAGGACACACACTCCTGACTGCCACAGGGGAACTGGTGGGGGGGGCACCACACCTCACCTGGCACACACACATTAGTGTTTACACAGAAATAAACGCTACATTTTGAAAAAACATTAATTAAAAGCTGAAAAAAAAGAGAACAACTTACTGCAGGCTGGCAGAATAAAAGCATGACCATCCTAGTCTAGCTTATTTGTATTTCTATTCCTTAGGCGTTGTTTCGTAAGGCTGTTTGAATTGCTTTTCTTGATGTACCAAAAAAAAGAATGTTCTTTACAACCCTGACCTTTTTGTATTACTGAACTATGCATCCTTTATCTTTTCGGAACCACTTTATTTAAACTCGATCAAAGTTTTTGCATACGATATTCATTTTACTTGAGATAACACTAAATGTAAATAATATCTTACTTTATATTGTGTTAGCTGTAATTTAGCCCTCAAATAGTGATTTATTTGTCAGATAGTTTACAGATTTGTACCGTCACGGTCAACTTTTATATTTTCAGTCTTCTATGTGCAATACTTTGTTACATGCTGCTGCACTGGTAAACAAATCCCAATTTGGGATCAAAATATTATACATCTTATAACATTCAGGCATGTTTTATTACATTAGAACATGATGACCTATGTCTATACCTTAATAAAAAAACTGCCTGAGCCGCAATTAAAAGCACGAGGTAACAATACTACTCACATTACATCATTCTAAAACAGAGCAACTGTCACAAAAACCCAACATTTCCCAAGACAATAAAAGTGTGCCGATTCTGAGTCCGATTTCCTTTTACAAATATCTCTATATCAGAAAACGAGTTGACTCACATTCGCTCTCGTCGCTGCCGTCGCTGCAGTCCTTCGTGCCGTCACACCTCCAGGAGGAAGGGATGCACTTCGTCTTGGATTTACACGCCCACTGAAACTCCCCACAGATCTCCAGAGACACCGGACAGTCCTGCAGAGGAAACAATCATTTACTGTCATTCAATTCAAACTCTGGATGTGGAAACTGAGGCTAAACAGAGGACACAGACGAGTGGACCTTCATTGGAGCCAGTTTGATAAAAATATGCAGTGGTGGAAGTACTTAGATCCTTTACTTGAGTAAAAGTAGAAATACTTTGTTCTGAAAATACTTCATTACAAGTTAAAGTCCTGATTTCAAAATGTTACTTAAGTTATAGTACATGAGTATTACCAGCTAAATGTACTTCAAGTACCAAAAGTAAAAGTACTCTTGGATATTTTCACAGTATAATATTCTTACGATTATTATATTATCCTGTTTTGTACATGGAGGAGTATTGTAGTATGTCAATGTGGATAACATGTCGATACTTGAAATACTGTGAAGATCAGTAGTAAAGTACTGCATTATAATACCATGTCATGGTCCTGTATAAAGTAACAAATGTAGTCGAGTAAAACCTACATTTAATGTTCCAAAGTGTTGTGGAGTAGAAGTATAAAGAAGCATATACTGGACATCCTCAGGTACAAGTATGCCAAAACAGTACATGTACCGTTACTTTCCACCACTGAAAATATGACAACTGTAATCTAAATATCCCTACAGTGTTGATTTACAGATGTTTAACATTAGATTTCCAAAGGCATGACAGCAAATATGATAAAACCAGTAAACATGGTCCCGTGTACTTTAAGGCTTGTTTTACTCCAACATGCACCTTTAACATCTGACCTGAAGTCTGATGTGTGCCACGTTGTGAAAGCCCGTTGAGCTGCACCTGGCGTATGAAGAGGGCTATCCAAATAAAGCTTCATCATCATCAATGTTCATCTAATATCCTGCTTTATATTTTGTTACTGTACATTTGTTTTTCAACATGTATATTTTCTACTTTTTTTTTTCTTTTTGAGATGTTTACATTTGGATTGTTTATTTCTTGTCTTTTAACTTCTCTTATGTACAAAGCCATGTCTATTTTATGCTGCTGCAATGCAAACATGTCCCAAATTGAGATCAACAAAGTACTTCTTTACCATCATCCTCACCTGAACTTTTGAAACAACATCCATAACATTCATCTGGCTGCAACTTACAAATTATTTATCCAATACATCATATTCCAATCACTTGTATATAGACTCTTATTGCACTATTTGAATGTTCCTGTGTTATTGTGTTGCACTGTGGGTGGAGCCTTTGACCTAAGATTTTCCTCAACATAACTACACTGTAGCTATGTACGCATGACAAATAAAAGCCTTGAATCTTGAACCATCCCCACCTTCTCGTCGGAGCCGTCCTTGCAGTCCAGGTCTCCGTCACAGATCCACTCCTCCACCAGGCACTCCTTGCTGAGGGGGCAGCGGTGCTTGGTGCTGCAGACGGGGGGGGAGGTGCAGCTCTCTTCATCCGACCGGTCCCCGCAGTCCGGGTGTCCGTCACACAACATCTGAGCCGACACACACTGCCCACTGGAGCAGGTGAAGTCTGTGGGACTGCAGCCTTCATCCACTGCAGATCAAAACAGGTGATCAGTACCATACGATAATCCTTTAATGGTCAGATCAAGTCTGAAATGTGACTTGCATCACAGCAGCTCCATGTGTAACATCAACAGACAAACATCAAGACACAATACATGAAAAAAGCATTTAACATAACAGCAGAATCACTAAGAGAGAACCTGCTCAAAGAGCCTTCAGCGTGCATTTGATCTGGATCCAGCTCTGTATTTACTGAGAGGATTGACTGGAGCACAAAGGATGCTTCAGTGTTTGAATGTAACATTTACTCTAGTACAAGTTTGAGATACTTGTACCCCTTATTTAAGATAAGATGGAACTTTTTGTATCCCCTTGGGGAAATTCAGGCGTTTATAGCAGCAACAGGGTCAGAGTGTTCTCTAAAGAAGAGGGACCAATGAGAACCAATGACATTATTGTTCTATTCATATAAAGGGAGGTCAGGTACTCTTTAAAACAGATGGTAGTTATGGGTACTTTTTACTTAAGTACATTTCGAAGCCTCTTTACTTTTACTTGAGTAAAGAAGTTTAGTCAGGACTTCTACCAGAGTATTTTTAAACACGAGTATCTGTACTTCTACTTGAGTAAAGGATGTGTGTACTTCTGCCATCTCTGATTATGATGAATATATGAAGTGTTTGTACCGCAGTTGGCCTCGTCGCTCTCGTCCAGGCAGTCCCTCTCTCCGTCACACAGGAAGCTGTTGGGGACGCAGCGGGTGTTGTTGTCACACTGGTGTTTGCATCCGTCTGTCTGATGGGTGCAGCTCATCTCATCCGACCGGTCCTGACACTGAGACACGCCATCACACACCTGGCTCCGAGGGACGCACTTCCTCCCGTGAGCGCACTGGAACTGATCTGCAGAGAAGGACACAAACACACCAATCACAGTGCTGCAAGGTGTGTAAAGTGCTCCAAGATTTAGTGGATTCAACATTATTCATAAATAGTCTTGTGAACATACACCACATATCTGGCTTCTCCCATAGAAATGTTTTGGAATAGTATTAACAATCACGTGGCCATCAGGTAGAAGCACCCAAAGTGTCAGGGCCCTCGTGGCTTAACAATAAAATGCCACTGGAAAAGACTCATATT
The DNA here is from genome assembly GCA_031216635.1 of Dissostichus eleginoides. Taxonomy (NCBI): domain Eukaryota; kingdom Metazoa; phylum Chordata; class Actinopteri; order Perciformes; family Nototheniidae; genus Dissostichus; species Dissostichus eleginoides. The sequence continues at coordinate 6,392,429 of CM062269.1, read as the reverse complement.
GACAAAACATACTACCACATTGAAGAGAGGGGAAACACAACTAGAGAGACTCAACTTTGGGTCCCCGGACGCTGTACAATAGCTGCCCACTGCTCCTACTACTAGGATGGGTTAAATGCAGAGAACACATTTCCCTGTGTGCTGCGTGCTCTGCATGTGTGACCATTAGAGAGGGTTTCATCTATCTATAACTTCAGATTCAAATATGTATGTTCATTTAATTCATTTCTTATTTGAACAGTTACTTACCGGTATATAATTGTATTCATCTTGTGTGAATCTGTACTGTCCTATTTTTTCAAATCTCACTCTGTTGCTGCTTGAACTCCTGAATTTCCCCACAGAGATAAATAAAGGTCGATCTTATCTTTGATAAAAAGGGTAAAAACTAAAAAGACGTAAAGTTACTTTAAAGAGACACAACGTAACCAAAGAAAAGTGAAAAATGTTTCACAAAAGTGGAAAATGAGCACTAAGACACAAAAGAGCAAACTGACTAAAATCCTGTAAAGTCATGCATTTAGCTTCTCTGTGGGAGAGGTTGCATTTTATATTGATGTGCAGTCCCATTAAAGTCCACCAGAGGGAAGTAGAGTATCATATTAAACCCACACACACAAGCCAACACCACACCCAGTAAGGAGCACCTACCTGCTTCACATGCTGAGGAGCACTCTTCCTCATCAGAGCCGTCGGAGCAGTCTGCCTCTCCGTCACACACATGTTTATAGAGCACACACTCCTTCAGGTCCCTGCAGGGTCTGAAGCCCAGAGCACACTTTATGGGGGTCGAGGGGCCGGAGGAGGGTGCAGGGGTCGGGCTGGGGAGGGTCCCTTCATCCGGTTCAGAGTCCTCTTCCTCTGGGTCCTCTGGTGGAGATACCAAAAATAAGAATTATTCATAAAGCATGTCGATAAAAGTCATGGAGTCGAAAAAAACTGATAGTACTTGTGGGTTATCTGTCGCCACTTTTTAATGGCTGCTAAATCCTCAGAACTGTTACAGGATGAGTTTTTTGTAAATTGTGTAACTTTTTTTATTATAATGTTTTTGTATCTTTAATATTTTTTGTATGCATAGGTAACATTAAGCTGCCTTTGGCTCTTTACTGCTGTAACAATGTACATTTCCCCTCTGTGGGACTATTAAAGGTATTCTGATTCTAATGTGTCGAACTGTCTCCTCCACATGAACTTTTCCATTTCTCAAAAATGACAAACATTAATCCTTGGGGTTAGGGTTATTTCGAGAGTCTGAAAAAAACATAAAAAGTGGCGACAGATATCCCACAAGCACCAGAAGTTCAGAACTATTTATACAGTTACACTGATTATTATTTTTTAAAGTCATAATATAGCATGTCGACAAAAGTCATAATATAGTCATAGTGTGTTTTATGTGCCATTTATGTCCTTAAAAAGTTGACTGATCCCATTAATTAATATGTGTCAGTGTCGGTGTGGGTGTTTCTTCCCCCCACCGCAGTTGTCCTCGTCGGTCCCGTCCTTGCAGTCCCTCTCCCCGTCGCAGAGGAAGGTTCTCGGTAAGCAGCGGGTCTGGTCGTCGCACCGGTGGTCGCAGCCCTGGCTCCTCTCTAGGCAGAGCAGCTCATCGGACCGGTCCTGACACTGAGACACCCCGTCACACAGCTGCTGCTTCTCGATGCACTTCTTCCCGTGAGCACACTGGAACTGATCTGCAGGAGATTCACCCAATGAGACAAGGATTTGACCAAAACTAAAAGTGCACAATTTCAAATTTGGGCACCATCCAAAACAATGGAGGCCTTTTGTCTAACTAATCCGTTTTTTAACATCAGACTTGTACAATTTATTTAAAAAAAAAAAAAAAAAGCAGTACACTTTTAAAAACAGATTGAGCAGCTTGCACACTGATCTCAACAACAAGCCTATCTTTTAGTCAGAGCAGAATTCCTATAGTCTCAATAAATGTGATTTCTAACCATTTCAAGTCATTCACAGAAGTGTAAGGAAGCATCCTCTGTACAAAGCTTCAGGAAACATTAGAGGTACCTTCGCTGCATGCTGTTGCACAGTCGTCTTCATCAGAGCCGTCCTTGCAGTCAGACTCTCCGTCACACACATGTTGGTAGGAAACACACTCGGAGGCGTCTCTGCACAGCTTAGAGCCGATGACACACTTCAGAGGGCTGTTTCCTGCTGACATTGCTGTTCAAAGAGACACAAAAACATCAGAAACCATCTAAACGTCGCACATTTTGCACTAGAAAGTCTCATTGTCTCTTTCTGTATTAGGACAATAAAGGCTTTCTATCCATCTATCTTCAGCAGGGACATTTATATTGATACTGCAAGGGGGAAAGTGATAAAAGGTCAAATAAAAAGTTTAGACTAACATTAAACAAAGAGGCAAGCACCTGTTAATCAAATGTAAATCATAGTGAGCATGCATGGTACACATAAGTAGCATTTTGAGAACACAAGTGTTAAGTGAAGATATAAAAGTGGTTAAGAAGCAGCAAATATAGCATTAATAAATTGTAAAAACATGTGTATACTGCATTTAGTCTTGTCAATATTTTATTGTAATTTCTTTTTGTATTTGTAAACTATTGTATTTTTTATTTATTTGTATGAACACTTAGCTAGTGCTGGGGAAGTCCCACAAAAAAAGTTTCACTCCAGCAAAGATACCCATAGTAAACAGAAAAAAAAATAGGTAGCATTATGAGTCTGCAAGTAAACATAAAAGGGGTTAGGTAGCAGCTAATATAGCATCTATACGTTGAAAAAAAAGTGTATGTAGCACAAAGTATTTAACACTTTTAAAAGCTACCACGCCACACTCAAAAGGTTTCACACCGGACCAATGATACCCTAGAATACAAGCTGAAAAGTACACATGCATGGTAAAGCAATTAAAAATAAGTAGCATTATGAGAAAGTAAGCAAACATAAAGTAGTTTAAAGTAAATGCATCTATAAAAACCTTGCCAGTGATGGGAACGTTACTTTAATTTCTTTCCAAACACCACCTAGAGAAAATCTAGTTCAACTAAAAAGGTTGAATCAAATCCAAAAAGTACACATGCATGGCAAAAAATAAATGAGTTGCAGCATTAAGAGAGAGAAAGCGGACATATAAAAGTAGTTAAGTAGCAGCCAGTTGCTGTAGACAAGTTGACATTGCACACAGTAGTGTTAACAGCCTCAATCTGAGTAACATCACTCTGAATAAATTAACGTGTAAAAGCCTCATCAGGATATAAACCGTTGGCTCCTCACCTTGCAGGGACCCTGACAGCTGCAGTAAGACTGCACACAGAAGCAAACCTCCACCCATCGCCACAGATAAAATCAAGCAGACCAAATGATGCTAAAGGGTAGCATTTTATAATGCCACCAGGTGAGACCCAATCATACCTGATTAAACACCTGAGGGAGGGGCGGGGCTATTGAGTGTTCCCATGTTATCCTGAGCAGCTGTATGCAACACATAAACAAGTAGTTAAGACATCGTTAAATAAGAAACAGCTATACTTAATTGTGATATTGTTGATTTGATTGTATTAGGGTGAACATTTGTGAGAAATGTAAATAATAACTTAATATCCTGTGGAAATACTGTTTAAAATGTCTGCAGTTTTCTGAATATGGCCTTAACCTAGTAAGATAAAAAGGTAAACAATTAAACAATAAATGTCAAAATAAGAAATATGTATTTATTACAAAACATTCAAATGTAGGCTACAAACATGTCAGACATGCAATCAGCCGCTCAAAATAAGTACATTACTAAAATGAGCATAAATACACGTTCTAATAGTAACGTAAAATCAACAAGTTCACCATGAATTCCAAAATAAGTTATATGAACAATAATGATTGTCAAGGCTATCAGCCAATAGCCAGAGTCTGTCTTCTTGTAATCATCCAATCAGATTCTGAGTAGGAGGGATTAAGAGCTCGTACGTAACCATCAGGTTTGTTTTGTTGTTCCAGTCTACCTAACTAGCTAACTAGCTTTCAGTAGCAACTTGAGAAGAGCCAACAAGCCTTGTCAAAATTAGCTGCAGTAAAACACCGTTTTGTCAACAAGGTGCTCAAAAAGGCTGTGCACATCTTTCTCTCAAAAACCGGAGCTTTGGACATTAAAACTGGGGTAACTATTGACATGTTTTTGTCTGTTTTTCTCGACTTTGAAGCATGTTGTTTTGTGTGAAGGTCCGTTAGCCAAGAGTTCGTCCAAGATGCTAACTCGTTTTTTGTTGCCGTTTATTTAAAACTCACAAACATCCAAATAGCTACGTTGAAGTATAACATAACAACGTTTAAAATCATGCATTTATATAATGTGTTATTACATTAATTACAAGCCCGGGCAGGCTGATGATAGGTAGTAAAGTCTCGCTGCTTGACTGTTGCGCATAGGAGGTTTTTTGGATCACAACAAAAGGATTTTTGATAACAAGCTGGCAGTTAGCTGGAGCCTACAGGAAGTGCGCCGGCCGTTGAAGCCGATTTTTATGAATGGCCATAGTGGCCACACGGTGGTACTATAACTGCCGTGACGTCATGTTGGCCCGAAAAATACTTCTTCCCATTGACTTGCATCGGGAAAGAGACGTCTGTAAATCAGCGTGTACCTTTTTTTTTTAGCTAAATAAACTAGCCAGCACGAACTCTTTGATAGCCCTTATTTTAATCATTAGTGTCTAAAAAGTTGTAAAATGCGTTAGAAGCTCAATCTAGAGTTTTTCTCTCTCCATTCATTTAACTGAGCCGAGAGCGGGTGATAGAAGGCGGGGATTAAGGGGAAACTCAACTGCGCATGCTCCATGGGCCTACATACGGGTACTTTCTGTAGCTACAGTCGCTTTGTTTTGGGCTTCATGCGATACTGAGCAGCTCTCATAGGAATGAACGGTATCTAGTTTATACATCCACGAGCTAGCTCAGATAAGCTAGCTAACGTTAGCCTGCCTAGCTAGATAAGGGCTTCTACATGAATTGCCTTCAATCTGCTTAGCTTCGTGAGCTATACATGCTCTCTTTTCGTTATTTAGCTTACAGTGATTCAGCCTTGTAATGCTAAAGATACGCTAGTGAAGTGAGTGTTGTGATTTCTGTGAAGCTAAAAGCCGGCCTATCCAAGCCAGTTGGTTTTAGCATTGGGGGGCCTGTCACAAAATATATTCCTTGTTTATGAGAGTGTTCACTGTGTTACACAGAGGTGGGAGAAGTACTCGATCTTGTACTGCAGTAAAAGTAGAAGTACCAGAGTGTAGGAATACCTGTTACAGTAAAAGTCCTGCATTCAAAATGGTACTCAAGTAAAAGTAGTATTACCATCAAAATATAAGTACAAAAAGTAAAAGTAGTCATTGTGCAGATTGGTCCATTTCAGAATAATATATATGATATGTTTTATAATGATTGATCATTAAAGTGTTCTCAAAGCTGGTAAAGGTGCAGCTAGTTTGAATGACTTTGTATACTGCAGGGTAGCTTGTGGATTTACTCCAGGTGGAACTAAAGTCTGATTTAACACTTGGTTATATTTCACATCATTCATCCAGATCTGTAAAGTAACTAAAGGGATTAAATACATGTAGTGGAGTAAAAGAACACCATTTACCTCTGAATTGTAGAGGAGTAAAAGTACAAAGTAGCATCAAATGGAAATACTTAAGTAAAGTGCAAGTATCTTTAAAGTGTACTTAAGTACGGTACTTGAGTAAATGTACTTAGTGACTTGTACTTTAGCACATTGAGCAGCCACAAACTGCAAGTGACTAAGGCCCCGTACCCACTGAGACGAAAATGAAAACGAATCGATGTCGATATCAAAAAAGTCTTCCGTCCACACGGAATCGGCACAAGAAACGTCCGTCCACACGAGACCGCTCGACCCGCTGGCGGCGCTGTAGTACATATGCCGGGCCTGTAAGTGGCGCTTTACTTCCGCCCCAAAATACACCAAAAGCAGCGAAGAAGACCCCCCAAGCATGGTTGCCATGGTTGCCTGGTTGCCCTTCTGGTTATTCTCCGCGGTGGATTTAGCATTAGTTCATGTAGTTCTCCATGTCCACTTGTTGCTGATGGTTGTGGTAGAGGAGCTGTAGATTTTGCACTAACATCTGTATCATGGTCAGTAGCGTCTGGAGCACGAACGCAACCCTGTGATCCACCATTGTTGTTGTTGTTGGCGAAATGCATCAGCATTGACGCGGGGGTGAGCAGGAGAGGCGGGGCTATAATCGTTTAGGGCGTACACACGGTTCCATAAGAGTTACGTTACCAGACCTTCCCACTTTGGGATGCGTTATCGTTTGAGGGCTCCGTATCCGCGGTTCCGTTAAGGCCTCGTGTGGACGAACCGTCCATACGATAAAGAACTATAGCGGATAACACCCGTTTCATCTCCGTGTGGACGAGGCCTAAAAGCCTTGCATCTCCCACAGCCAATCCATTGAGTCGCAGTCGAAATTTGAGCAATCACAAGTTAAAAAAGTGATTATTGTTCCCTGTTCTTAGCAATGTACTTTATTTGTGACTTTCTCCCAAAGTGCCCATCTCTTCTCATCTTACTTATAGACAAGTTGATTTAAAGAATAATGCAGTTTTGCACCATTTGAGGTACCAGAGATATCATAAGTTTAACTTATCAATTCGATAAAAAAAAAATCCTCTGATAAAGCAGTATTGAACTAAGACCAAAACTACCATTTAAGTCGACTAAGAGGCTACATGGTTGTCTTTTTTTTTTTACTATATTTTCATTAGAAATCTAGTGAAATAAGCAAGTGGATAAGACAAGTTGATTTAAAAGACAGATATGTAAAACTTGAGTTTCTCTGTAAAGAACAATGCGGTTATGCAACATTTGGAGTTTACCGGAGATGTCATATCAATTTACTTATCAATTTGAGCTTTAAAAATCATCATTCCGAAGACCAAAACTACCATTAAGTGGACTAAGAGGGTGTGGCTCTATTGATGAGGCTACATGGTTGTCTTTCTTTACTATATTTTCATTAGAAATCTAGTGAAATAAGCAAGTGGCTAGAAGCTTTGCAACGCTCACAGCCACAAAACTACAGCAACCCATTTAGTGGCAGTTAAAAGTTGTTATTGTTCCCTGTTTTTAACAATCATCTTTTTATTGTGACTTTCTCCCAAGGTGCCCATCTCTGTTGAGTTTCCCCTGCTAGCACTGGCTGTGACTCGCTGGTACTAGAGGGGCCCCGTCAGAGCAAGGGCCCACACTGTAGCTCCAGGTGTGTGTGTGTGTGTGTGTGTGTGTGTGTGTGTGTGTGTGTGTGTGTGTGTGTGTGTGTGAGAGATTTTGTTGAGTGCTCTGGAGACTCCCAGCTAAGATGTCCTCCATCTTGCCGTTCACCCCTCCTGTGGTGAAGAGGCTTCTAGGCTGGAAGAAGACAAGCAGCGGTTCAGGAGGCGCTGGCGGAGGAGAGCATAACGGCCAGGAGGAGAAATGGTGCGAGAAGGCGGTGAAGAGTTTAGTGAAGAAGCTGAAGAAGACGGGTCAGTTAGACGAGCTGGAGAAAGCGATCACCACACAGAACTGCAACACCAAGTGTGTCACCATCCCCAGGTACGACCGCACGATTCATTCAAAATCTGCTACTGTTACACCTTTCAAGTTTCAAGGCTTTTATTGTCATGTGTGCATAGCTACAGTGTAGTTATGACAATGAAAATCTGAAGTCACAGGCTCCTCCCACAGTGCAACACAATAAAACACATAAAATAGTACAAGTAAATACAATAAAATAGAATATAATAGAAACAGAATATGATGGAAACTGTGCAGAATAGTCTATATATAGTACGTAATTGATATATCTGAGTCGCAAACAGATGAATGTTATGGATGTTCTTTCAAAAGTTCAGGTGTTTAACATTCTTGCTGTTACACCTGTCTCTGTTAGTGTGATTAGATTAAACCTCTGCTTAATATGCAACCCTGACATCTTGGGCTGATGCTGATCGTCCAATTCTCTTTTTGGGCGGGGGCAAATAAGATAAGATATATTTTCGCAGTAGCAGGTTTACAAGCATTACACGAGTAAAAAAAAAGAAGCAAGTTAACAGACTTTTGTCTAAACCAGGCTCTCTTACTCTCGGCGTGCGCCCTCATACCAAAATGCAGATTTTCCTCGTACATTCTAAAGTGATGCCAGAAAACAATATTCCTGTTCGTCCAAAATTGTATAAATACTTCCAGAAATAGAAAAATGTGTCAAATAGAGCGTCAGACGCAGAGACAGATTTGTTTTTACGGACTCCGACGTCGAGTTTATGTCCGCGCCGCCCATCTTATATACGGGTGTCAAGTTTTCGGGATAATTGTATATCTAATATACAAGATCGGCGCCACAGCATCACCTCATACTATATCTTTCTAGAAAAAAGCCTGGTTAGAATACTACTACAAGAATATAAATATGTTTATTGGCAATTTTTGACCCCAGAAAGATACACCCCCTAAGAAAAAAATAGAACATAGTAAACCAAGTACATGTATACATAGATTATAGAATTATAGAGAATTGAACAAATAGAAGTAGCAAATAATATATTTTTTTAATGGCCACATAGGATGTCTATAGCTTTTAATAGTTACTAAGCTGCTAAACAAGAAGCTCTTTCGTACTGTCCATGCCCTGTGATTATACCAAACGTGTAGGGATGCTAAAAACTAAAGATTGATCTGATAAAGACTTGAATGAGAGCACCATGTAAAGGGAGAGGAGATGTTCTCTCTATCAGCCAGCCAGCCTTGATGGCTCAGACTCGGTGCAGTGGGAACACGGTGTGAACAGGTTCACTCCTCCTGATGGCAGACATCTCCACGTCAGATGTTTGTATGTCTATAGATAGCGGGCGGCTGGTTATCGCCTGAGAATTCTTCTAGGCCGACATGTTTTGTTTGTAGAGAACCTGGCTCAAACTGAATGAAATTATTCCGTGTACAGGATATCTTTATGAGAGACAGTGTAATACAACATTTGCACATTTTGATTGTGATTTCGGAACTCGTCTAACCTGCTCGCCACTTTAAAGAGACCCTATTGTGCTTTTTGGGGGGTTTTCCCTTTCCTGTAGTGTGTTATTATGTGTTGTGTATATAGGGTTTTGTGCATGTTAATGGTCTACAACGTTTAAAATCCAACTCCCCCCTGCCTGAAACGCCTCCATTGGACTCCTTCATTTACATACATAATCCCTGTGTAACAATCGCACTTCTATTTGCTAGCGCTCCAACACATTGTACGTGATAGGCTAAGGGGCGGAACATCTCTAAGCGGTTGACCAATCACAACAGAGCCGGCCAGCTAACCAATCAGAGCAGACTGGGCTCTGGTTTCAGACAGAGGGTGAAAAGAGTTGCTGCAGCACAGGCAGTATGAGAAAAATAAAGAGCTTTTTGAACATTAAAGAATGGAGACATGTCACAGTAGAGACACTACATACTGATATACACCTGAACATCAGCAGGAGAGGACTCTTTAAAGTAGAGACACTACATACTGATATACACCTGAACATCAGCATGAGAGGACTCTTTAAAGTAGAGACACTACATACTGATATACACCTGAACATCAGCAGGAGAGGACTCTTTAAAGTAGAGACACTACATACTGATATACACCTGAACATCAGCAGGAGGACTCTTTAAAGTAGAGACACCACATACTGATATACACCTGAACATCAGCAGGAGAGGACTCTTTAAAGTAGAGACACTACATACTGATATACACCTGAACATCAGCAGGAGAGGACTCTTTAAAGTAGAGACACTACATACTGACATACACCTGAACATCAGCAGGAGAGGACTCTTTAAAGTAGAGACACTACATACTGATATACACCTGAACATCAGCAGAAGAGGACTCTTTAAAGTAGAGACACTACATTCTGATATACACCTGAACATCAGCAGGAGAGGACTCTTTAAAGTAGAGACACCACATACTGATATACACCTGAACATCAGCAGGAGAGGACTCTTTAAAGTAGAGACATTACATACTGATATACACCTGAACATCAGGAGAGGACTCTTTAAAGTAGAGACACTACATACTGATATACACCTGAACATCAGCAGGAGAGGACTCTTTAAAGTAGAGACACTACATACTGATATACACCTGAACATCAGCAGGAGAGGACTCTTTAAAGTAGAGACACTACATACTGATATACACCTGAACATCAGCAGGAGAGGACTCTTTAAAGTAGAGACACTACATACTGATATACACCTGAACATCAGCAGCAGAGGACTCTTTAAAGTAGAGACACTACATACTGATATACACCTGAACATCAGCAGGAGAGGACTCTTTAAAGTAGAGACACTACATACTGATATACACCTGAACATCAGCAGGAGAGGACTCTTTAAAGTAGAGACACTACATACTGATATACACCTGAACATCAGCAGGAGAGGACTCTTTAAAGTAGAGACACTACATACTGATATACACCTGAACATCAGCAGGAGAGGACTCTTTAAAGTAGAGACACTACATACTGATATACACCTGAACATCAGCAGGAGAGGACTCTTTAAAGTAGAGACACTACATACTGATATACACCTGAACATCAGCAGGAGAGGACTCTTTAAAGTAGAGACACTACATGCTGATATACACCTGAACATCAGCAGGAGGACTATTAAAAGTAGAGACACTACATACTGATATACACCTGAACATCAGCAGGAGAGGACTCTTTAAAGTAGAGACACTACATACTGATATACACCTGAACATCAGCAGGAGAGGACTCTTTAAAGTAGAGACACTACATACTGATATACACCTGAACATCAGCAGGAGAGGACTCTTTAAAGTAGAGACACTACATACTGATATACACCTGAACATCAGCAGGAGAGGACTCTTTAAAGTAGAGACACTACATACTGATATACACCTGAACATCAGCAGGAGAGGACTCTTTAAAGTAGAGACACTACATACTGATATACACCTGAACATCAGCAGGAGAGGACTCTTTAAAGTAGAGACACTACATACTGATATACACCTGAACATCAGCAGGAGAGGACTCTTTAAAGTAGAGACACTACATACTGATATACACCTGAACATCAGCAGGAGAGGACTCTTTAAAGTAGAGACACTACATACTGATATACACCTGAACATCAGCAGGAGAGGACTCTTTAAAGTAGAGACACTACATACTGATATACACCTGAACATCAGCAGCAGAGGACTCTTTAAAGTAGAGACACTACATACTGATATACACCTGAACATCAGCAGGAGAGGACTCTTTAAAGTAGAGACACTACACTCTGTTCTCTTTTCTTTTTAAATCAGTTCAAGAAGTCTCACTCATTGTGTGTTAGCAGAGTCCTTGCTCTTCTTGTCTAAAGGCTTCTCTTATCCAAAGTTCCCATTTCATTTCCACTGCTACAAAAACAAAATTTGTTGTCGTTATTTTGCCATTAGACCCTAATAAAAGGGGCTTTTTGATTGATCACATTACCCATACTGATATTTCTGAATGAGTCATGTCCTATGTTTATGATTTCCTTTTTGTTTTTGTTTGTTTTTCACAGCAATTGCTCTGAAATATGGGGACTGAGTACACCGAATACGATAGAACAGTGGGATTCATCAGGCCTTTACAGCTACCCTGACCAAACCAGGTGACTATCCTCCATTATTGTATGACGTTACGTTCTTGATGTGGCATCAGAGTGTCTTTACAATGTTTGACGTGACGGACATTGAGATCATCTTTCTTCCCCATCTCCAGACGTGGGAAGTAGTGGAGTACAAATACTTTACTGTTACTGTACTTAAGTACATGTTTCTGGTATCAGTACTTTACTCCACTACTTATTTTTCTGACGACTTTTTATTTGTACTTCTTACATTTTGAAGACAAATACCTGTACTTTCTACTTCTTCCATTTTCCAAACAGGCTGGTTCCTTTAGTTTGAATGTGTGTTTGGTGGCGTGATCATTATTATTTAGAGTCATTGCGTGCCTATTGATTTGAACACGATCCGTGTATCCATCATTTCCTGGTCTTCTCTAAAGAAGAGGGACCAATGAAAACGTCATGTTGCCGTTGTTCAGCATGGAAACATTCATTAGCTAACAATGACATTATTGTTCTATTAATATAAAGGGAGGTCAGGTACTCTTTAAAACAGCTGGTAGTTATGGGTACTTTTTACTTAAGTATATTTCAAAGCCTCTTTACTTTTACTTGAGTAAAGAAGTTTAGTCAGTACTTCTACTTTTACCAGAGTATTTTTAAACTTCTACTGTACTTCTACTTGAGTGAAGGATGTGTGTACTTTTGCCATCTCTGCCCATCTCACCGCCACTTCCTGTTTGCCGTCCAATCAGAACCATGGATGGCCGCCTCCAGGTTTCCCACAGGAAGGGGCTTCCTCATGTTATTTACTGTCGTTTGTGGCGGTGGCCGGACCTCCACAGTCACCACGAGCTTCGCGCCATCGAGGCCTGCGAGTACGCCTTCCACCTCAAGAAGGATGAGGTCTGCATCAACCCCTACCACTACCAGAGGGTGGAGACCCCAGGTGAGGGGACTTTTGTTGCTCAAAATATTAAAATCATTCGAATTCAAAGGTTTTATGGTCATATGCACAGAAACTACAAGCAATCATGTGACTACTTACATTAATGTCATACTATTTCTGACCAATACCATCCTGCAAATAATGTAATAACATACTGGATTATTTATTGGTAAAGACATTGTTAACTGGAATACAAACACACACATTTGATCTCTTTAGGAATTAAGACTCTTTTTGTTTGTGATGACATCTGGGTAAAATATTTAGGATGGAGGAGGAGGAGGTTGTTGGTCTTAAATACAGTGGAGGTTTTCACTTTTTCATGCAACCTTCCTAAGCTTTTTGCCGCCTACAGAGCAGCAACACCTCGAATTCAATTCAAAGGTTTTATCTTCATATGCACAAAGCTACAGTGTAGAAATGGCAATGAAATTCTTCTGACCTGAGCTCCTCCAGCAATGCAACATATTTAATAAAATACAAAAATATTGCAAGAAGTCTATCTACATGTAAATAGAATATGATATGTACAAGAACAAAATATGAAATTAAATAACTAATATCTTCCTCTTTCAGTGTCTTCTGCAAGGGTTGTGTTCTATTGTTACCTACCATTTTTATTTAGACATTAATATTATTAGACTTTTCAAAAAGCATTTCATTTTCATTTATTTATTTACATTTTTGGTATAAGACAAGGTTAAGGTAGACCAGCCTATTGCTCTAATCTGTGACATTGACAGCCTTCAGATCTTTGGTAATTATTAATCACTGAAAATATTTGGTTGACAAATTCCCATTTTGATTTCTTATTGTTTTATGATTTTAAAATCTTAAATCTGTTGGATCCTCTCACTGACATTCGCTAAGCTAAACCGAATGCTAAGTTAAAATGCCTTTTTTAATTTGTTCAGATGTCTGCCTTTTTGTTTCATTAAAGGATTAATATGTCATTTTGGGGAAATAAACGTATTGGTTTTCTTTCTAGGAGCTTATAATGATACGATTTAATTAATTTTAGTGTCAGTAAGCCAGCAGACGGTTAGTTAGCTTAGCTTAGTTTAGCTTAGCTTAGCTTAGCATAAAGACTAGAAAAGTGGGACGTAGAGAGGCGGCTATCTTTGCCTCGATTACCTCTTTGTAGCGTCAATGCTAAGCTAACTGACCGCTGGCTGAAGCCTTGTGAAGTATCTTAAGGAAACGATATGATAATGGTGTCCATCTTCACTAGCTCACGGCTAAACAAGCTCATAAATGTTTCCCCTCAAAATGTAGAACTACTCGTTAAGAGTTTCAGGGATATACAATATTTAAAATCTGCAAAAAGTCACATCTGTCAAGTCTTCACCACAATAATGAAACCACCTGACTATAACCTAGTAACAGTGTATAATTGATTAGTATTTGACTCATTCGTTTTTTACCCCCTGCAGTGCTGCCTCCTGTTCTTGTGCCAAGACACTCAGAGATCCTGCCAGAGCTGCCACCTCTGGACGATTACACTCACTCCATACCGGAGAACACAAACTTCCCCGCAGGAATCGAACCTCCAAACAACTATATACCAGGTCCGTTCACCTCTGACTATATCTTCTGAGTAATGCTAACATCATGTACTCAATTAAACCCTGAAGGTAAAGGAACTTCTTCTAGGCTTTTGTATGCAATGAAGTACATGGTAGGATATAGTCTGTAGATGTACAGTTGTGTTTTGTCATGTTTTTATCACCAAAAAAAGTATATATAATAGCTGCTTCTACTACAAGGATTTGTGAAATGCAGAGCACACATTTGACTGTTTTTGTAATACATTAAATAAATAATAATAAATATACAAAAATATAATATAATTTTTGAAGAAAAATTGAAAGACAGTGGAAACCACGTTGGTTATTCTACTAATAAGCTACGTTTTTTTTGTTAATAGAAAAGTACTTTAATTTCCTAGCGATGATTTCAGTTTTCCTTGCCTCAGGTAGCCAGACAGGTTACAGCAATGCATCATGGGAGTTTTACAAAGAAACTATATATGTTGTTGTGTCAGCTGAATACTTGATTACGAATAGGACTTTATCTTAAACGTTTTTGAACAGGAACAATTCTATTCTGTCTAAGCTTTTTGATCCATATGAGCAGTTTCCTTTATTTTAGTAAGTCTAATTGCCCTTTAAATTAAATTATGATAATTTGCCAGCTCTTTTTTGAATCCCCCCTCTTTCTCTCCACAGAAACGCCTCCTCCAGGCTACATCAGTGAGGATGGGGAGGCCAGCGATCAACAGATGAATCAAAGTATGGAAACAGGTATTCTAGAGTAGAAACTCTCCTTCTTCTTCCTTCAACTTCACTCGTGAGTCTGCCTCAGCCGGCTCAAAGTCAAATGTATTTTCTTTATTTTAATTTAAAGGAATAAGTCTGCATCAACAGCGGAAGATATTCACAGCAGACCTGTATCAGGTGTTATAGACCTGATCCTCGCTTAGAGATGAACTGCAAATACCCGGTTTCGACTCTGGGTTTACAAAAGTTATATTTTTACAAGTGAATTAGTTCTGACTTACTCTACATTAAAAGCAGATTTTGAATCAAACATTGAAGTTACCATAACGATTATTCAGAGAGGTTGCAGCTCTGTTAATGAGCAAGTCTAAAGCTGTTAACATGCATTACAGAACATTTTAATTAAGAATAAATATTTATAATTATGTGATTTTTAGTCTTCAACCTCTATTGTACACATTTCCCCAGGATTTTAAGTCTTCTTTATTTATTTTTACATGTTCAATTGAACAATACTACACCAAAAGAATGCATTTTAGCCTCTTGAATTTCTCCAGGATCCTTTTTGGAGATTGAATGTATGGATATTTCCCAAATTCTCATCAAGTCTCAGTTTGCATTTCCAATATGCTCCAAAATATGTTCCAAAAGCAATATGTAAGAAGTACAAAAATATCTTTCTTACTCCGCATTTCTTCATCACTCAATGCAAGTTGATTAGACGAACACTATCGTTATGGGATCCCCAGGCAAGGCAGCCACTACTTTCACTAACCCTGATGTTCTGATCTCCTGTGATCCCGTCTAAATAAAAGACTTCCTGTTTTCTCCGTCAGGTTCTCCAGCGGAGCTCTCCCCCAGCACTCTGTCTCCTGTCAATCACAGCATGGGTAAGAGGCAAAACAATACAGATAACAATCATTACTGTGTATTAAATTATTAGCTCAACCACAAAATGAGCATTTGTATATCAACAACTCACCCTGTGTTACCTTTTTAATACTTCAAGAAAGCATTATTTGTCCTGATCGCCTCCGCGGTGAACAAAGAGTCAGAAAACAGAGAAAAGTTTGATGAAACAAAGTAAATGACACCAAAACTATATCAGAATGTTTAGAAACTCACACACAACTCATGCAGTATAATCCAAGTCTCAGTTATCCAGGCAGATTCTCACTACTTCACAAACTCATGACTTTTCACTAAAACCGTAACTATTTAAATCACTTAAACATAAACAGTCTCACTTTCGTGCAGACGTGTTTTAGTAACGTTAGAGTGAAATGCATGCATAGACAACTCTAATCATGTTTATGTTAAATGTCTGTTTCCTTGTTTCTAGTCTTAAATACGTGTCCTTGTTGGCGTTGCAAATAGAGCTGCTGTGGTGCAAGAAACATTTCAGACTTGACAAATAATAGTAATGTATTATAATTAGTGCTTGAAAATTAAAAGTCATATGTTTTGATAAGAAGTGAGAATAAAACTGGATAAATTAGAGTTTGTAAACGGACGTTTTTACATCAATTTGCCGATAGACATGGCCCATATTGACTTTAATTCATCAAGACTGTTTCCATTTTATCATTCTTTGTTTACTGTGGAAACACTTTAAGAATTCAAGGTAACATGTTGTGAGTAATTGATAAACAAATGAGTGTTTTGTTGGTAAAGTATTGCTTTAAAACATGACAATTTGGCACCTAGTTAGATTATAATCACAGGCATTTCCAGTGCCTTTTTTTGTCCCAAGTATAAACTGTGTTTTGTCAGAAATTGATGTTTCCCCACAAACCTTACTGACGTTAGGGTCCTCTGCTGCAGACCTTCAGCCGGTGACCTACTCCGAGCCGGCCTTCTGGTGCTCGATAGCGTACTACGAGCTGAACCAGCGCGTGGGGGAAACGTTTCACGCCTCGCAGCCCTCGCTGACCGTGGACGGATTCACAGATCCTTCAAACTCTGAGCGCTTCTGCCTCGGCCTGCTGTCCAACGTCAACAGGAACGCCACTGTGGAGATGACCCGGAGGCACATAGGTACGCCACAGCTTTGAGGAGCTTTTTAGAAGTTTTCTAAATGTGCCGCTGATTTGTAACTTAGACACTACATGAACTGCAACTCCTTCCTACTTCCAAGAAAGAGTCAGCAACACAATGAACATTCAGTTTAGCAGTTGACTTAACAGAAATTCTAGACTTCCCTCACCAAAAACCAAACAAAAGACAAGTCTCTAACTTGAGCTCCGACATCTGATAACACAAAAAGGTTCTTCTCACTCTTACTACGCTGCTGGGAGCTTTATACAAACTAATCACCTATTTATACACATTGTTTTATAAATGTGCCGCTGATGTCCTGACCTAGACACAACACAAGGGGCGTCTCCACACTCCTCCTTCTTCCAGGAAACAGTCGCCAACACAAGGGAACGCTTCGATTTAGCGTTTTACCTCCAAAACAACAAACAAAAGTTGATTAAACAAAAAATCTAGACTTCCCTAATCAAAAAAAAATAAGTCCCAACAAAACACAAGTCTCTAACTTGAGCTCCTACATCTTAAAAAAGAAAAAGGGGCTTCTCACTCTTACTATTCTGCTTTAGTATTAGTATCGCTTTACTTCAATAATCACACATTGACCTAATTCTAGGGCCCCATGTACACATAGTGCCTTTTGGGTGCAGCACTTTTTGCCGAGGCAGCTGCTTCAGACGACATGCGCCTTTTTCTCGTTGGAATCCATTGAAAAAGACGCTGCCGCTCTGAAAAAGGCGCTATGTAAACACTGGCCCTAATACTTCTATGCTGCAGTTTGAAGGACTGATGGTCCAATCAGGAGGCAGCACCTGCACACTCACTCACACAGATGCACACACTCTAAGAGGAGAGGGAGATCTGACAGAATTAATAATAATTGCTCAGGTCAGATATGGGGCGAAGCCTGCGAGCAAGTTCAGGCAGTCAACTCGAGCACCAATCAGACATTAACACGTGACACACCTCGTCCCTCTTACAACCAACCAAACACATCCTCCTAAACATGCCGCTCTATTTAAGCTGCCAGGTCTTCCTGCCTCTGCCTCCTTAATGCTGCTGCTGCCACTGCTGTGTTCACTTGCTACTGCTGCGTTCATGTTCCTGCTGCTGTGTTTCATGTTGCTGCTGCTCGCCTGCCCCACCACCACCCCAGCTTCCATCCCAGCTTCCACCCCCCCAGCTTCCACCCCAGCTTCCACCCCAGCTTCCACCCCAGCTTCCACCCCAGCTTCCACCCCAGCTTCCACCCAGCTTCCACCTGTAGGCTCGGGGGATAGTTATCTAATCATCACTCAATGTTCTTTGTAAATCTGTGGAGTGATGAGGCCCGAGCCTAGACGCCAAACTCAAACTACATGCTGCTTATAATAAACATTTTAAGAAACACGTGAGTTGTCTGACTGAAATCGTATTCTACCCTCTGACTGTCTGTGTGTTTGCAGGAAGAGGAGTTAGACTCTACTACATCGGAGGGGAGGTTTTCGCTGAGTGCCTGAGTGATAGCGCCATCTTTGTCCAGAGTCCAAACTGCAACCAGCGGTACGGCTGGCATCCGGCAACAGTGTGTAAAATTCCTCCAGGTAAGATGCCGAAGATGTAACGTGTGTATCTGAGCACACAACAAAGAACCTATAGTTAACCAGACATGCACAATGAATTGGTGTGTCAGTGGGCTGGGAAAACACGTGTTAACTTCTTTGTTGTTTATCCCTTTGTTTCTCGTTAGGTTGCAATTTAAAAATCTTCAACAACCAGGAGTTTGCGGCCCTGCTGGCTCAGTCGGTGAATCAAGGCTTCGAGGCGGTTTACCAGCTCACCAGGATGTGCACCATCCGCATGAGCTTCGTCAAAGGCTGGGGAGCCGAGTACAGGTGAGCCCTGCAGATTAAACTGAAGCTGAACTAGAAATCCATACAAGCTGCAGGTTATTCAGGTTCATATCAGTATGTAATGTCTCTACTTTAAAGAGTCCTCTCCTGCTGATGTTCAGGTGTATATCAGTATGTAGTGTCTCTACTTTAAAGAGTCCTCTCCTGCTGATGTTCAGGTGTATATCAGTATGTAGTGTCTCTACTTTAAAGAGTCCTCTCCTGCTGATGTTCAGGTGTATCAGTATGTGGTGTCTCTACTTTAAAGAGTCCTCTCCTGCTGATGTTCAGGTGTATATCAGTATGTAGTGTCTCTACTTTAAAGAGTCCTCTCCTGCTGATGTTCAGGTGTATATCAGTATGTAGTGTCTCTACTTTAAAGAGTCCTCTCCTGCTGATGTTCAGGTGTATATCAGTATTAGTGTTTCTACTTTAAAGAGTCCTCTCCTGCTGATGTTCAGGTGTATATCAGTATGTAGTGTCTCTACTTTAAAGAGTCCTCTCCTGCTGATGTTCAGGTGTATATCAGTATGTAGTGTCTCTACTTTAAAGAGTCCTCTCCTGCTGATGTTCAGGTGTATATCAGTATGTAGTGTCTCTACTTTAAAGAGTCCTCTCCTGCTGATGTTCAGGTGTATATCAGTATGTTGTGTGGGAGAGAAACTCCCTCTGGAGGGAACACAGCAATTTTAGCCTTTGCAGACCATTTACATGCACAAAAACCTTAATCACACACACAATTGGAAAGGGAAACCCCCCAAAAGCAGAATAGGGCAGTTCTCAGATCCTCCTGCAGACTCTTACAGCAGTCTGGAGCATAAAAGCTCATAATAAATCATGTGATGTAAGGTGTGAAAATGCTCATGTCAGATATTAAAATGCATGCTTTGTGTTTTCCAGGCGGCAGACTGTCACGAGCACTCCTTGCTGGATCGAGCTTCACTTGAACGGCCCGCTGCAGTGGCTCGACAAGGTCCTGACCCAGATGGGTTCCCCGTCTGCTCGCTGCTCCAGTATGTCCTAAACAGCTCAAGAAACGCCCCAAAAAAATACAAAAAAAATAACCGCAGCCCATTACATGATCATTAAATCCCAAACATGCGAGTCCTTTCATCAACAAAAAAAAAGGAAAACCCCCACAGAATGAATTTTCTGTAACGTTCTTCATAGTATTTGTGGCCCAGTTCCACATCCCTCTTTTACCTTTACACACACACACACACATGAACAAACGCACCCACACTGTCGCACACACACATGCATACAGACTTTTCAGTAAAAAAAAAAAAAAAAATTGGCACTTTGTTACCCATCTATGTCATGCACCTTGTTAAATTGCTTTCCCCCAAATCCTTAATATTAGATCTATTTGTGGTACAAATGAAAATGTATATTGGTTTTTAGTCCAGGAAGTAGGGGAAATACCAAAAATATCTGTGAATAGTTTCTCAGTATTGAAGATTGCTTGTATGAGTAACACAAGCTTGAATGCTCAAATGATCTGTTCTTGTTCCTATCCCACCCCAACCATTGTTCTGATCCTAAGTTTACTTTTCTCTGGGAAATTGTCAGGAGGGATTTCAGCGGTGGCTCTGGGTGAAGAAAAACGATGGCCTTGGTGGAAACGCCACAATGTGTTTTATGGAAAATTTTAAAATTCGCCCTTTCTTTTTTGTACGTGTGTCGTTATAAGACATACTTCTTTAATGGACAAATAGGAATGTTAAAGTATAAAGTAATTCCAAAAAGAAAAAAACCCCAAAAAAACTGCAAACTCGATCTGGATGTAGTTTATTTCTTTGTCATTATATGGCACTCTAGTTAAAATCCCCGCTGATTAGCCTGGTATTGGAGCTAATGAGAGAGGTGCACTGGGCAGGGACCAGAGGAAATCAGCTGGTATTAAAAAGCTTTTTTTGACTCGACACTGGGAGTCCTGGGGCTCTCCGACGAGGGGGGGGGGGAAGCTTTAAAACGCCAGGAGAAATTGAAGGTATCATTCTGTTTTTAGCCTATATCCCCATTGTTTTGCTACTTTTTTGTATTCTCATGTATTTTTATATATAAATATACTTAAAATTTCTCTGTCGTTCACTTTTTATTAAAGTAATATTTTCAAGACCACAGCTGTTTCTAAAAAGGAGGGCATGGATCATTCCTTTTTCCGTTTTACCCTTAAAAAAAAAATTAGTTTGTCTTGATATTAAAAACCTCTCACTGCCCCCACATGATGTGTTTCTATCCTTTTTGGTTTTTCCCAAAGAAATCTGGTGCATTTAAAGTACTCCTTTCCTTGTAATGCTTATAATGATTCCAGAGGCATGTAAAAAAACAAACTTTGTAATGGCCATTCATTCAGTCATCTCTTCTATTATTATTATTATTATTATTATTATTATTATATTTTGAAACACACGTGACCTCTTGTAGCCTTTTGGTGCTTAGAAACAATTGGCTTTTAAAATGTTACAGAAGAAGACCTGTGTGTGTTAATGTGTGTATCTGTCGTTAAAATACAGTATGTACAACAAGACTTATTAGCTTCAACTCTGCCATTTTTTGTCATTATGTGGCTGTTGCGAGTTTATAACATGTCCCCTTCCTCCTCCCTTTTCTCCCCCCTTATTTTTGATGTACATGTGTTTACCTTACGGCACTAGTGATTGTACTTTAAGTGCACCTAGTGGCGTTTGGATTTTGGGGAACTGAACCGTGTGTTAGGGTCCAGTGTTACATTGTTTTTATCTTTGGCCTCCAACATATGAATGTGAAAAAAAAAATGACATTACAAAACCTGAACGTGGACCAGACGTACATATACATAACAGTAGTACAGTATGTGTGTATTTAACAGTAATCTTTTTGCAAAGCAGTCAGTACAGTAGATGTCGCAGTTGTTTTACCAGTAGAGGGCCGTATTGATAGAGCAGTTCTTTTTTTTTTTCTGACCATAAGCTTCTCAGGCGTGTGGCATATTATGCAGACTTCATAAAACACTAATAAAGATTTTTATTCTCATGATTCTGTGTGTGTGTGTTTCTTAATTGTGGATATATGTTTGTATATTCAGTCAATTAAGACAGGGTAGTAACACAGTTCATTTTTCCCCTACTTATAGAATATATACATAACATATGAGTATAAATACTTAATTATATATGACTTTATGCACATGTATGGTATGCAAACTTAACAAGTTAATACCAAATAAAAATTCCAATTAATGTTCTGTCCAATCTAGTAATGATTCAGGCTGTACGTGTAGACAATTGGTTGGTTTAATCTATTTAAAAATATATATTTACAGAGATCTCCATGTTGTAAATGTCAAAATCTTAATTTGTAACAACTTGTAAGCTTACAGTAAATCTGTCATGTTATTGTAGTGCAGTAATAAAAGAAAGTGGCATAACAAAAATACTTTAGTAAAGTTGAAGTACCTCAAGTACTCATACTAGTATTTTTGATGAATTAGCCCTTATTGTTTGTGGTGGGAAGTATATAAAGTACATTTACTCAAGAAAAGTACACATTTTGAAGTACATGTACTACATTTATTTAATAACTCATATTTCGAATATTCAGATTAATTTCATTTATACAAATTATAAGCAACCACTAGTTTATTGTGGTTCACTGTAGTTATAAGTTAAACTTAATTGATCTTTTGGTGATAATCAAAAGCAACCCGGAAGTATGTGGTACAAAAGTAAACAATAAAGCGCTTATAGTAATGACTCATTACTATAATCAAATGTAATGCGAAATAAAATAAAATCCACACTCTGGCGTTACTACTTGTACTGCAGTACGTTACTGCTTATTATGGATTTTATATCTCAATTTAATAATAAAATAATTATGATTATATGTAAGAAGCGCAAGCTGTCACTCGGTTTGACGTTCTCAGCCACCGTAGGCTACGTCAGATGTAAATACTGTTAGCATATAGCTAGCTTCCTGTGAAGACAACATGGCCTTTACTTTGTATTCTCTCATCCAAGCAGCCATTTTGTGCGTCAATGCTGTCGCTGTGTTGCACGAAGATAGATTTCTGAGTAAAAGTAAGTGGAAGTAGTTTGAATCATAACCGTCCGTTATCAGTTAGATGTCAGTTGAAATTCAAAAAAGCTAAGCTAATGCTAACTAGCTTGTTACCTGACAGCTAGAACAACTATAAACTTAAAATATTGATCGGTTTTTAGAGTGATTACACCAGCCCCTGATGAATGACTTAAAGTGTGTGATGGAGAGGTTTAAATCCAATTGCTACGATTTTATTTTACTTTTGTTAGACTTTTCAGGCTAGAATTCAGATCAAGGCAAAGTAGTCTTTCATTCAAAATCTTCCTTAAACTAAAAATAAATGTATTAGCAAGCTTCAACATATACTTAAAGTATCAAATGTAAAAGCACTTATTATGTAGTGTTGGAAGATGTTTTGCTTAAGTAAAAGTAGTAATACAACAGTGTGTTAATAATACATTTAATTCATTGGGAATTAAAGCAAACATTGAAGAAAAAGAAGAAGAAACATCAATATAGTAGAATTTAAGTACAATGAGATTATAAAGAAATACAAAAAGGATGTATACTTGTATTAAAAGTGGTAAGGCTCTCTACTTTTAGATATTGTAGTTTTGTGGAATATCTATTTTATATATAAATTGCCAGTTGAAGAGTCGAAAAATGAAGTCACACAAAATGATGAAAACGTAATTAAGTAAATGTACATAATTGTCTCAGTCAGAGCATGTTTTTATTCCCTCTTTATAATGACACTTCTGTATATCTCTCTGTGTGTTTTAACCTCCTTCAGTTGGATGGGGAGTAGACACGAGTGTTGGAGGTTTTGGGGATGAACCGGGGGTCAAAGTGCAGATGATGACCCTCGTCCGCTCTGTGAGGACCGTGATGAGAGGTGGGTGTTCACTACACTAAACTATTGCCCTAACATATTTAAGTGACTGTCTCTCATTTTATCAACCTGCAAGGACACGTAGATCCTCCAATGTTTCACTTTTAAAAGTACCTAGAGTGCAGTATCATGTTTAGTAGTATCACTGTTCATGTTTTAATGTTTTATTGTTTTCACATATTTTAATTATGTTCCTCATTTGTTATTGTGATTTTTTTGTCATACTCTGTTCAGCACTTCGGGCTGCGTCAAGCGTGAAAGGTGCTATATAAATAAAGTTTATTATTATTACACTACAGTGTTTCCTAAACGAGAAAGGAGGGTTGTTTTTCTAAGTAATTAAAGAAAATTAAGTTCCTCAAATGTGATATTACATATTGGATTTAACTCACCTGTTCCAATCAGCCTAATCAATGTAGTGCCCAATGTTCCCTGTATCCTTAAATGTTATTGTTCTATTGTACCTTTATTTTTAAAGTATTTTATGAAATGTACCGTGTTCTTGGGTGTTATGAAAGGCGCCTCCGAATAAAATGTATTATGTTTGTTATTATTATACACAATTAGGTTTGTTTTATGTGACCAGAAGGCTAGTTTTAATATTGAATGACAGAGAAAATCTAGAAAGAGAGTGTTGGAAAATGTACAGATATATAAGTGGAAAAGAAGCCAAGGTTTTTTACTAAATGTTCTGAGCAACTTATCAAAAAGACAATACATCTTAGTGATATCACATGTTTTTTTATCAACAAGTTTGTTGGTTTGTGAGTCAGACACTGATAGTACATCACTGCATTTTACCTTTTTATTATGCCTTTTTCTTTGCTACCCAAAAAAGGTTTTGCGCTGGTAAACTGGCTTAACATATATTTTCAATGGCCACAATAAAAGCCACAATGGGAAAAGGACACAGTTTAAAGAAAAGTATTTATTATAATTAAACCAGTAGACCAAGGAAGCTACCAAAGCGAGATGTGTGACTCAGTGATATCAGTAGTGTAGGTGTGGATGTGTGAGCATGATGTAGTGCAAGGTGTTTTATGCAGAACCCAAGACAATACCAAACAAAAGCATACGAAGGTAGCTGCTCTCTAGGAAGAGTTCAGCCAGCAATCAAGACATAAAGGGAGGATCATTAAAGGTACACTTCTGACTGGCCTTCCCATCAAACTCCTCAATAGACTGCAAATAATCCAGAACTCTGCTGCCCGGATCCTCACCCGCACCAACTCATCCGACCACATCACCCCCATTCTCACTCAGCTACACTGGCTTCCTGTACGCTACCGTATTGAATACAAAAACCTTCTACTCACATATAAAGCTCTCCACAACCTAGCCCCCATCTACATCACCGAGCTCCTTCAGGAGTACCCCCCCTCCCGCACCCTCCGCTCTTCCTCCGTAGGACTTCTCACCATCCCAAGCTCTCGCCTCAAAACCATGGGTGCTCGAGCTTTCAGCTGCTCGGCTCCCAGACTCTGGAACTCCCTGCCACTACATATCCGACAGTCTGATTCCATAACAACATTCAAAACCCAACTCAAAACCCACCTGTTCAAACTGGCATTCTCATGATAAGCTGTACCCTGTGTCCTTTTGTGTCCTTTTGTAGTCCATTTCCTGTTGTCTGTCTTGTTTTACCCCGGCTGACATCTCATTAAATCCACTGTTTTAATTTTCCCTATATTACCCTATGCCCTGTAAGGTGTCCTTGGGTGCTATGAAAGGCGCCCCCCAAATAAAATTATTACACACACTGCAGGAAGGATTAAAGCAGGGGTTAGCACAGGTACATTATTGAAAAACGTTTAGGAAACTCTACTTTACAAATGCTGTTTCTGTAACTGTGAGTAAGAAAGAAGTCCTGGTTTTAATCCTCTGTTGTTGTCTGTTCCTCTGCAGTGCCGTTGATTGCGGTGAATGCGGTCTGCATAGTGCTGCTGCTTCTGTTCGGATGAGGAGGAGGAGGAGGAGAAAACCTTCATCACCTGAAGAAGCCTTCTGCAGAATCATCTGAATTACAAAATGACTCCTGTCAGCCTCAATATGAATGTTATCACGTAATATCAATACATTGGATATTATTTAATGCCAGTTTTTTATAGCACAATATTTACAAATCAGTATCCGGTTCATTGCCGAGTAGATTTTCGATTTTCGGTGCATTGACAAGAAACATTAATATATGAAATGAACATTACAATGAAAGATATTAAAAAAAATTGGATTAACTTTGAAAAAGACAGATCTCAGCAGAAATGGGCATAATGAATTTACAGTCAATTTCCATCTACTTTCTAACAGTACAATAACATGCTGAATAAGTAACACATCATTTTCCTAGGATTTAAATATTATATGAAAAATGTTTATTCACTTCACTGGATGCCGAATGTAAAATGTTTATGAATTATACACTGAATACCTGTAATTTAACTCCTGTATACATGATGTGATTGTTAAAATGCTCTAAAAGAAAGAGTTTTTAAAGACTTTCACTAAAAGTGTACTAATGTGTTTTCATTTCCTGAAATAGTGGATGGTTTAAGAGCAGTCATGTTATTTTCTATTGCATTTTCGGATTTCTTATTTAATATGAATATTGATATTACATAGAAACTATTTGAAAATAAATTAAATTATCTTCTAATAAAATATTTTTATAAAATAAATTCATAACACAACAATAACTAAAAAAGCTGTGCCTCCTAAGTCATATTTATTGTACTTTTTGGGCATTATTATTTACCAGAATTGGCAAGTTAGCATGGAGGCAAAAATAAACATTAGTGACGCTGGATGGTCCAACCTGAAACTAACTTCACTGTAGCAACGGCGTGTTGTTTGTCCCTGTTCGCTTTCCGTACTTTTGACAGCGACATGTTATCCTTGTGTTTACATTATTATGCAGATTTACAAAGTGATTTAATATGTAGTAATACTTATTAAACCCTCTTTATTTATTATTTTTGAGCTATAATGGGCAATGCACAGAGTTACGTGGTTTCCTCGCTCTCTGTGTGTTGTGTGTATATCGTTTATGTTCACATTTACAGCTCCTACAAGTCGTTAAAAACTCATGTTCTCTACGAGGAGAGGCTTCCCAGTTTTCTGTTTCTGTACATCAAATATCTGACCAAAGCTGTGGCTCAGAGGAAGGGTTTCCTGAGCAAAGACACTACAAACCAGCCGGAAGTAGTTTACACTGTGCTCAACTGCAGGTAAATGTACATATGATGGGATTAAAATGCATCATGATCAGAGGTGGGAGAAGTACTCAGATCTTGAACTTGAGTAAAAGTAGAAGTACTCAGATCTTGTACTTGAGTAAAAGTAGAAGTACCAGAGTGTAGGAATACTCTGTTACAGTAAAAGCCATTGCCTTCAAAATGTTCCTCAAGTAAAAGTAGAAAAGTATTATCATCAAAATATAGTTAAAGTAGCGACAGTAAAAGTAGTCATTGTGCAGATTGGTCCATTTCAGAATAATATATATGATATGTTTTATAATGATTGATCATGAAAGTGTTCTCAAAGCTGGTAAAGGTGCAGCTAGTTTGAATGACTTTGTATACTGCAGGGTAGCTTGTGGATTTACTCCAGGTGGAACTAAAGTCTGATTTAACACTTGATTATATTTCACATCATTCATCCAGATCTGTGAAGTAACTAAAGGGATTAAATACATGTAGTGGAGTAAAAGTACACCATTTACCTCTGAACTGTAGAGGAGTAGAAATACAAAGTAGCATCAAATTGAAATACTTAAATAAAGTACAAGTATCTCAAAATTGTACTTAAGTACTGTACTTGCAAATGTGAATGTACTTAGTTACTATCCCACCTCATGTGAAATAGTGTAAAATGAAAATTAATTTAAAATGTATACTCTACAGTGGAATAAAAAACTGCTTACTGTAATAATATATAAATATATAGATAAAAACAAATATACAGTATATGCTATAAACAGTAAATGTGAATTTACAGAGTGGGATAAAACCGTGCCTGAGTCTTGTGGTCTTGTTATATAATTAGATGCTTAAATCAATATATAATAAATTGAGTTAAATGGTTAATTCTTACCACAAATTAAATATGTCAGTTGAAAATGATTGTTTATAGTTTTGACTTCTTGCCTTTGACTGTATTCCCCAGGCTGCAGACCCCCCTGTTGAGGAGTTTCTGCGGCGCTGCAGGTTACGGTTGGGATTATCCGGACTCGGACTACCGAGACGTTCCTCTGTGTTTCCCCGAGGTTCTCTGCCGCAGATTGCTGCTGACGCTGATCACGGACCAGGACTTCAGACTCAGCCCGGCAGGTGAAACACATCAAGAATATTCTGATATTTAAGGTGATAGCTTCAGCTGGTGTTTTGCAGATGTCTCATAAACTATAACAACATATATGTAATACTTAAAGGGGACCTATCATGCAAAATAAATAAAGATGTGTCCCCGGTGTGTCAGGAGACTCACAAAGTGTCAGAAAACAAAACTCTCTCTCTTTTCCTCCGTACCCAAATCTCTAAAAACGGGGCTACAACGGAGCTGATCCAGATTTGTGTCCGATATGACGTAATATCTGAAAGGTGGGCGGGCTTTACACCCACGGCCCTATCAGAAACGTTGCTATCAGAAACAATGCCTGACTGTTTTGGACGTAATATGGTCTTTGTTTACATTAGCATGCATCGCTAACACTCAGAGCTAACCTGTACTGCAGAGAGCATGTGTAAAAAAGCAGGAAATAAAAAAACCTTGTGGTAAACCTGAGAGAGAAAAAGAGTTTGAGCTCCATACTGTTTCAGAAATAATCCTTGATGTGGTTTTGAACATGATGGTGTTTAATCACGGCAGCATTTAGCTGAGTATCTGCTGGTAGAATTCTGATCAGGCATTAGCTCCCCCTCCTCTTTTTTTTTTTTTTCAAGCTAAGGACCCAGAATCAGCATTTCTCTCACAGGGCTGAACAGAGGGATATGAGGGATTTCTAAAATGCATGATCTGTTTGGTATTTTGAGCAAAACACATCATAGACATGTTTTTATATTTTTTTATATATCTGACACCCATAATATATGCCTAAAAATAGCATGACAGGAGACCTTTAATACTTAATCTGAATTCTACAGAAATGCAAAGCTTTAAAAAAATATTTGACCTCTGTTTTCTGAATTACCAAGATTATAGTCTCCGAATTAACAGATCCTTTTCCATTGGGAGGAACAAGAGTAACATTTTACTGCTTATTCTGAATTAAGAACGTACCTCAAACTTCTAGGAGGAGCTCTAATTGACTTGAGAGATTCCCATGTTTTATTGAGAAACTGTTAATGATAAGAGGTGTTGTGAATGACTCCTGCAGGTCTGGTTCGTGTGCGTCAGAGTTTGAAGACCCTGCAGCCGGTGGATGAGCTGAAGAAAGGTCCGTTCTCTCTGCAGGCTCGAGTCCTGCAGTACCGGACCCTCGATGTCGGGGTGGAGGTGGACGTCTGTCTGTCAGCCGCCTCTCGTACCGGGACCCCCGTGTGGGAGAGCGTCCTCACTCTGCTGTCAGGAAACAAGATGCACAAAACCTGCAGAAACCCATCTGAGAGGGAAGACACATGTGAGAAAAAGTCTGGCACAATAATCAGCTGGTTTTGTATTTGTTTGTACTTTTACTTCATTACAATTCAGAGGTAAATTATGTACTTTTACTCCACTACATGTATTTAATACCTTTAGTTACTTTACAGATCTGGATGAATGATGTGAAATATAATCAAGTGTTAAATCAGACTTTAGTTCCACCTGGAGTAAATTCACAAGCTACCCTGCAGTATACAAAGTCATTCAAACTAGCTGCACCTTTACCAGCTTTGAGAACACTTTAATGATCAATCATTATAAAACATATCATATATATTATTCTGAAATGGACCAATCTGCACAATGACTACTTTTACTGTCGCTACTTTAACTATATTTTGATGAGAATACTTTTCTACTTTTACTTGAGGAACATTTTGAAGGCAGGGGTTTACTGTAACAGAGTATTCCTACACTCTGGTACTTCTACTTTTACTCAAGTACAAGATCTGAGTACTTCTACTTTTACTCAAGTACAAGATCTGAGTACTTCTACTTTTACTCAAGTACAAGATCTGAGTACTTCTACTTTTACTCAAGTACAAGATCTGAGTACTTCTACTTTTACTCAAGTACAAGATCTGAGTACTTCTCCCACCTCTTGTTGAAGTATTGTGGAGCTGCAGCCTACAATTCATATTCTGCTTAACATAATGTTTTTGGTACAGATCCTCCCCGCTAAAAATCACACCATAATAATTTTAATATATTTATCAACAAAAAAGAGAATTATGATGTAAAAATGATCAGTCCATACTATATTGTGAATCATATTGCAATTGCAAAATCAGTTGAAAAGTGCGTAAATGTCACGCATACTGTTTATCCTGTTTTTCCTCCCTGTTTCTGCTCTTTTAAACAGGCCAACCAGATGAGTGTGTGGCAGAAAACGTGAAGCAGGTAGATCTGAAAGTCTCCAGGATGAGCGCCCTGCAGAGTGTTTGGTTTTTCTCCCCCCTCCGGCTCTTTGGCTGCAGATCGATCACCGCCCCGAGTCTCTGGATGCTGTCTGTCTGCATGGCGGAGATAGAAAAACACAAAGGTAAAAGAGATGTGATGCATATATTTGTTTAAAGGGGCCCTTTTATGCTCTTTTTCAGGTTCACATCAGTATGTAATGTCTCTACTTTAAAGAGTCCTCTTCTGCTGATCTTCAGGTGTATATCAGTATGTAGTGTCTCTACTTTAAAGAGTCCTCTCCTGCTGATGTTCAGGTGTATATCAGTATGTAGTGTCTCTACTTTAAAGAGTCCTCCCCTGCTGATGTTCAGGTGTATATCAGTGTAGTGTCTCTACTTTAAAGAGTCCTCTCCTGCTGATGTTCAGGTGTATCAGTATGTAGTGTCTCTACTGGGACATGTCTCCATGCTTTAATGTTCAAAAAGCTCTTTATTTTTCTCATACTGCCTGTGCTGCAGCACCTCTTTTCACCCTCTGTCTGAAACCAGAGTCCAGTCTGCTCTGAGTGGTTAGCTGGCCGGCTCTGTTGTGATTGGTCAACCACTTAGAGATGTCCCGCCCCTTAGCCTATCATGTACAATGTGTTGGAGCGCTAGCCTATAATAGCGCAACTGTTCCATAGTGATGTCACTAAATAGCCACAAAAAAGGTTAAAATGTCCGCTCATTGCTCTGTTGTATCTTCAGGTGTCGGAGTCATCACAGCTCCTGTTAAAGTCTCCGCTCAGTTTAAGGAGCCTCTGCTGTTACCAGGCAGAGTCACCATCAGTTTTTGGGAGAAGACAGGAAACGAGGGTGAGTTTCCTCCCAACGTCCTCGCCTTCAACATGCAGCGACACGGAGGCAACACATCTCACCTGACGGGATTTATTACTAGGTGATTTAAATCATATAAGGTGAATATTTGCAGCAGTCAAAACATAATAAAACCTCTGACATATTATTGTTTTAGTGCTTTAAATATGATAGGATGGTGTATAATCAATGTTGTTTGTTCTCATATGATCATAAAATAAGGTCATTTGTTTGTAAATATGAATAAAATGTCATAATGTTCCTTAATTCTGTTTCAAAGCATGCCTCTGATTGTGTAGATATATTAAAAAGCTCCATGTAATTCAATAAAAACATTGGTTCTGTACTTCTTCGTAAAAATACACTGTAGCTTAATGGTGTCCAGTCTACTATACCGTACGAATATTATAAATTATTATATTATAGACTTTATTTAGAAGGTTAAAGATTAATTCTAATTTAAAAATTAAATAAGAATGGTTGCCAATTTGAGAAGACCTCCTCAACAGACCCTCAGATTTGAAATGTAATTATTTCCAATGTGCAACAAAGACAGTATATCATGGTGACTTCATAGATTTTATCAGCAGGATTGAGTGCTGTATGTTTCATGGATGTTCTTCACATGAGCACTTTGTCAGATGGCATGTTTCACTTCCTCCCTGCAGGGAGAAAATACTTTTTAAATATTTGATTCCTGCGTTATTTCTGTTTGCAGCATTCATGTGTGTAAAGGGCTGTCCTGCTGTATTATTTATGGGGAACACATTCAGTGCATGGGACTCAAAGCAAAGAAGCCATGCATCCCTGCACCGCTGCAATGTTTCATAAAGCAACCACAACATTTAAACGGGACCTATCATGCAAAATGCACTTTTGTACGTCTTTTATACATGAATATGTGTCCCCGGTGTGTCAGGGAACTCACCAAGTGTCAGAAAACACAACCCTCTCTCTCAGTGGCGAGCCGTGACTTTTATACCTAGGCCCTCTGACCCCCCTCCCCCCTTCCCTCGAAAAGAAAAAGAAAAAAGAAGAGTTATTACGTCACAGCGTATACTTCAGCGGAATATCAAAACAACGGCCCGGGGTGCAAAACGCATCAATGACAGCGACCCTCTACCACACAAAACAACACCATTTATCTAAACACCTATCATGACAGGGCACCCACAGCCAAGTAACAATTACAAATGAATGAAGTCGGCACGGCGGCCCACTTTGAAAATGACTTACTTAAAATGACTCCAGTTTAACATTGTAACTCAATCTTGAAAATGACTCGGTTAATAATTTCGCAACGATGTCATCACTATCACTGACGTGAGCCATCATGAGCGAACTTATGCTAATCAGAAATCTATCGATCATAAATCTTAATCTATCGATTAGATTTATGATTCGAAAATTATAAAAGTAGGGTAGACATGTGGATATTATCCGGCTGAACAAGACGTGCATTTATCAAACAGGTTCGTTTTCCACAGACCTTATTTCGAGCTATTTTCCAAAACCCTATGGAGAAATCCCGTTGCTTTGTTGTCGAGGAAACCAGCAGCTTACTTCCGGGTTTTAGGACGCGTCACTGCACCACATGCATAAACTTCACAGCGGGCGGAACTTGTCATAAAGTCCGCGAAATTAAAGCCCACCCATTTAGAGGGAAGATATGATTGGTCAATTGTACTGTCACTTGACATTACTCTCTCGTTCATTTACTATAGCTGGCCCTCTGTGAATGTACAGAGGGACCAACAAGCTCTCCCGTCTTCACAGTCACTGCAGAGACGGCATTTAACCCTTCACATTCCAACGGAAACTGAACAGGCAGATTCGAAGGATTTATTTCTTTGGAGATGTTATTTTAAATTAAATTAAATCAAGTTATTTAGGTAAAGCTAATGAAAAATATTTTTAAAAAAATATTAAAAAAGAAATATTTAAAAAAAAATGTTTTTTTTTTAATGTTTTCAAATATTATTTTTTAGAATATCTTAGGCCCTCAGAGAGGGCCTAGAGGGTCCTGACGGCTCGCCACTGCTCTCTCTTTTTCTCCATACCCAAATCTCTAAAAACGGGGCTGCAACGGAGCTGATCCTGAATGATACAGATTTGAATTTTTTCTGACGTCAGAAAAGCGGTGCTCCGCCTATATGGCCAACTCTCCACCTATCAGGAGGAGACGGCCACGGCCATTGCCGCTCGAAAGCGCTGGAGACGCTGTAGTACATATGCCAGGCCTGTAAGTGGCGCTGTAGTCTGCCACAAAAGCAGCGAAGAAGACTTCTCAGAATCAGCCCTTGCAAAAACAGGGCTGGAAAAGAGCAAATAGAGCGAAATGAGGCATGGCTAAAATGCATGATCTGTGTGGTATTTTGAAAAAAAAACTTCACAGACATGTTTTATATAGGTATGGCCCTACAATATATTATTCAAATATAGCATGATAGGTCCACTTTAAATTGTTCATTAGTGAGATTTAGAGGTACAGGCAGGAGCCAGGCTAGCTGTTTCCATCTGTTTATAGCAACTATGCTAGGCTAAGCTAACTGGCTGTTTGTCTCGTTTAATGAGAACGGTAAAAGCGAAAAAAAATCTGTATACTAAATGTTTCCAGATTTATTGTGCTCTCGTAAACAAACAAAACCGCTTATTTCAAGTGGTAAAAACAGTTAACAAGGCAGTTTCACAGTAAATATCAGTGTCTCTCTGATGAGGATTGTTTGGGCTAGCGTTAGCTTAGCTGGTTTTTCTGATAAATTTAGATCCAGATGTTCAGGAGGTTTTTACTAGGAGCAGAATTATCTTCAGAGGTCTCCTCCTCTCCAAAAAAAATGGACCCTATGATTAAACTTTTGAAAACACTAGTGTAATATTAAAAAATATGTGTTTCTACAATGCAGTTTGGCTGCGGCTAAGCTAAAGTTAGCTTAGCTTGTTTCTCTGATAACTTAGGATCCAGACATCCCATGAAGAAAATCTAATAGATTTAATAAGAACCAACATTTAAAAGCTGCATGCTAAAAGGTGGATGATATAATGACAAAAATAACTTAGATATTCTGAGGTTAAAGTGGTACATTTGCAAGAAAAGTACAGTTTTTCCAAAAGTTTTCTTCTGGTTAGGGACTTTTATCTTCTCAGAGGATGTGTTTAAATATATATTGTAAATGCACCACTTTGATCTTATACTTTCTCAGTGTTGTCCTTGAACATTACCCCTCTCTCGCTTCCTAATTATTGTTATTTTAAATATTTCTCCCCCCTACAATGGCCTTAATACGCAGTGTTTTGAAACACATGTTAAGTTTATTAAAAGGACACATTTTTCTAAAACATTTGGGATAAAGTTAGAACACAACTCAACTTAACATATAATAGGTGTAGTCAATTTTAGACATTTTAATGTAACATATTACACCTTTTAACAGAATATTATCCTGGGTAAAAACACATAAACACACCTAGAAAAACATCAGATTTCAATCAGGGAGCATCCCGTGACTGCCTCCCTGCACACACTGAGCGTTTGTAGTGTGAGAGGAGGGTGTGAGAGGAGGGTGTGTGTGTGTGTGTGTGTGTGTGTGTGTGTGTGTGTGTGTGTGTGAGGAGGAGGATGCGTGTGCAGTAAGGAGAAAGGAATCATTTCCAGCAGCTTCAGATCAGGACTCATGCTGCTCGTCCACCTCGGCCATGTGATGTTCATTACTGCTCCTCGGGGAAGAGTTCAACCGTGGATCACTGAAGGTAAAAGCTTTTTAATATACTTGTGTTAAAGTGAATTTATGTGAAAATGTAGACTTCTGTACAGTGAATAGGATTCTGAATTGGTATATCACTGTCATTGATATAGAGCCTAGTAACAGCTAAGTGGGGAACTATAGTTAACAAATACAGCAAAATCCTAAAAGAACATGGTTAAGTATTTTATGTCCAAAAATGAGTACAAACATTATTGTGTAGTTTTATTTTAATGCACAAAATGCCAGTTTTACAATATAATTTTGTGAAATAATTATTTTTAAAATTGGTAATTTACTCTGCAATAAAACTGCAGGTAGCCTAAGTTTTCAAATGTATTTATTTTAATAATCTCTTTTGACTGTTACACAATAATATTTTGCATTAGATAGACAGAAAACAGGTTTTTAGGCATAGAAAAGGAGTACAAATATACAGTCAATATAAACATTTCCGAACTGTAAATATATATATCCCCAGATTATCTAAAGAATACACAATATAAGATATAAAGAAGAAGTTAGAATACACTATAATATACCAGAGTACAAGTACTTTTAAAACGGGATACTGTAAATATTAGGCAACGTTTTTTTTTAAATGTGTTTTTAAATGCATTATTGTGAAATGTGCATTCAAGATGTGCAAGTGCATGAGAATTAATGGAGAAAATGTGTCCTCACAACATGTTTCTTGCCCATATTTATTCATGCCACATATTTACGTGTTAAGTGGTAAAATCCTGCATTGAAAATGTTATAAAAGTCAAATGTAATTTAAGCATTTAACCTAAAAGTACCTCATGCAGAAAAATCAAAAATTAATTGTATAAAACATGTTGTGAAAACTGTTATCATTCAAGAGAAATTAGAACATGATTTTAATGCTTATAGAAACCAATTAATTATCTCAAAACGTGCTAATCGATCAGTTGACTAAGCTGATGTGGCATACACTATTGACTAGTTTAATTTGCAAAGTACGTAAAGCTGTGAAATGAATGTACTGTAGTAAAAAGTGCATTTATTCCCTTTGAATTTTAGTGGAATTAAAGTATAAAATGGTATTCAATTCTCAGGTAAAGTGCCTTAATTTACACTTAAGTACAATACACAGATTCTTCTACTTTTCTCACTATTATTCGCTCTTTGTGCCTCAGTTAAAGCCATTTTCCACCCTCTCACAGTCACAGGAACAGCCACACACCGAGTGCAGAGTAAATGCACAGTGTGTTTAAATCCAATCTATTTTTCATCCATTGTTGCTCAGCACGCTGCCTCTCGCTCTAACATGAACGTTTCTGTTATTATTCATTTATAGTCCCGATTCTGTCATGCACACGAGTCAGTGGAGTGTAAGAGGGTCAGTCTGTTCACTTTTAGCGTGAAGAGACGTAAAGTGGAAACACTCCTCTGCAAGAAGCCATTAAAGCCTGTATTCAGTCTCAATATCTCAATGGTTTAAATGTCATTTGTATGTCTTCATTTTACTCATACACTTAATTTATATAGTTCTTTACAGCCATAGAAAAAAATGACACAGTGCTATTAACAGACACCGCTTCATATCAGTATGTAGTGTCTCTACTTTAAAGAGTCCTCTCCTGCTGATGTTCAGTATATCAGTATGTAGTGTCTCTACTTTAAAGAGTCCTCTCCTGCTGATGTTCAGGTGTATATCAGTATGTAGTGTCTCTACTTTAAAGAGTCCTCTCCTGCTGATGTTCAGGTGTATATCAGTATGTAGTGTCTCTACTTTAAAGAGTCCTCTCCTGCTGATGTTCAGGTTATATCAGTATGTAGTGTCTCTACTTTAAAGAGTCCTCTCCTGCTGATGTTCAGGTGTATATCAGTATGTAGTGTCTCTACTTTAAAGAGTCCTCTCCTGCTGATGTTCAGGTGTATATCAGTATGTAGTGTCTCTACTTTAACGAGTCCTCTCCTGCTGATGTTCAGGTGTATATCAGTATGTAGTGTCTCTACTTTAAAAAGTCCTCTCCTGCTGATGTTCAGGTGTATATCGGTATGTAGTGTCTCTACTTTAAAGAGTCCTCTCCTGCTGATGTTCAGGTGTATATCAGTATGTAGTGTCTCTCCATGCTTTAATGTTCAAAAAGCTCTTTATCTTTCTCATACTGCCTGTGCTGCAGCACCTCTTTTCACCCTCTGTCTGAAACCAGAGCCCAGTCTGCTCTGATTGGTTAGCTAGCCGACTCTGTTGTGATTGGTCAACCGCTTAGAGATGTCCCGCCCCTTAGCCTATCACGTGCAATGTGTTTTAGCGCTAGCCAATAGAAACACAAGTGTTACGGAAGTAAAAAAAAGAGTCCAATGGAGGCGTTTATTTCATTGCACAAATGTAAATGTTGTAGAAGTTTCTTTGAACTCCATTTACATAATGTATTATTATCATAATCAGCTTATAGCAATATATAATTATACTTATATAGCAATAATCATAACACATTATAAAGTATTTTATAATGACATTTTATACTGTAGTTTGGCTGAGAGCTTTGACAAAGTGTGTGTTTTGAGAGATGAAACACACACACACACACTCTCACACACACACACACACACACACACACACACACACACACACACACGTACTCCTTGGTTAGAGCACTTTGGATGACTTCATCTGTCTCCTCCTTCAAACAGCCGCTCCTCGGGGAATTTAAGTTATTTTTTGCTTCTTCTAAAAGTACCGTCTTCATTTATTTATTCAGCGAGGCCAATACTAAATGACAGCTTGTTCTCTCTTCCTGTTGTTCGTAACGTCCTCTAATACCTGCCCCAGTTACTGTGCTAGTGAATAACTGACTGATAATGCAAGCAATACAAAGAGGGGGAAGTTAAAGGAGAAACCTGCAAACATGCTGTGCATATTAATAATGTTCAAATTCAAAGGATTTATCGTCATATGAACAACAGCTACGGCTCCAGAAATGCAACATACAGTATACCTAAGACATTAAAAAATAACTAAAATAGTACCAGAGTAGAATACAGGAATAAGTAAAACATATACAAAATGGAATTTATTCAAAAAAATGTATAAAACAATAAAAATAAAATATAATACATTCTGTATATATTTAGGTTAAAATACAAAGGCTTTATTGTCAAATGAACAGCTACGGCTACAAAAATGCAATATACACACACAGATAAAACGTTTTAATAATAATTATAATATTCATATAACGAGTTAACATAGGAATATGCAATAAAATAAAATAGATTAAAGATATCTATATAACATTTATATTACAATACATACTGTTGTATACTAGTATGAATATGATGTTAAGCTGAATTGCACAGTTTAAAAGAGTTTAGCTACTTCAAAGTAATACTACTCACCTCTTTGCACTGGCTTTTAATACTAGTTGAACATAACATTTGTACTTTTGTATGTGTTTTTACATGTTTCTAGTTATTGTGCTTTTTATCATGTTTTTAATTATTGTTTTATTATTTTACTCCCATTGTGTTTTTTATATTGTATTTATTCCTTGTACAGCACTTTGGTCAACTGAGGTTGTTTTAAATGTGCTATATAAATAAATAAAGATTGAGATTGAGATTCCTAAAGTTAATTAAAAGTCCACTATTATACTGTTTTTCATCAATATATTATAGGTCTCAGATATATACAGAACATGTCTCTGATTGGCTGAAACACCAAACAGATCATTGCAGCATCCCATAATCCCCTCTGTTTCAGCCCTGTTTCAAAAGTGCTGATTCTCTGTCTGTTACTTTAGATGAAAATAAGGAGCCCCTCCCCACGCCCCTCTGAGAGAGATTTGGTTACAAAGAACACAATAGGCGCGTTCACACCGGAGTACTTTTCCCTTTTAGTTCCGATAGTTCCTGGGATTTTGGGTTCACACCAAAAAGAGAACTTAGTTCATGAGAACGTTTCCCCCCTTTTCAGTCCCTGCTGGAGAGCAGGGACTTTCCTGGGGAGAAAAAAGTTCCAATTTCGATTGGCTGGGCGAATTGCAAACAACGCCCCGTAAAACTCTGAAAAGTTTTTGTGAAGCCGCCATTGTATTTGCTGCCATTAGCATTATTAGCATTAGCATTAGCCCCACGCACCAACGGAGAGAGAATAACTTATGGCAACACAAAAAAAAACATGGGAGCGGTGGAGATGAGGAGGTGTCGGCATTCTGGCGATTTACTCTGAAGGCTTCAGTAGAAGCTGCTGGGAGTCCCAGCAGCTTCTACTGAAGCCAGTCCCTAACTCCGGGGACTTCCAGCCGGGGACTTCGGGTGGCAGTATGCGCCGTGAAGTTGTTTGCGGCCTGCCAGTAAACCCAAAGCAGAAGAAGAAGAAGTGACGTCAGCGGCTTCATTTGCGTAATCTTCCCTCAGGGAACTCATTCTGGTGTGAACGCGATCTGCTCTTTAGTTCCATGGGGGAACTAAGTGCTGGGAACTAAGTACGGCAAAGTACTTGGTGTGAAAGCGGCTAATGGTGCTTTAGGAGGAGATTCAGGTGATAAAGTGGGGGGGGGGGGTTACCTTGGTGGTGATTGGCTAATGGTTACACAAGGCAAAAAAACATTATGACATCATAAAGTGGCCAAAATCTGATCAGCTCATTTTCAGACAGGTTCTTATATAAATGGATCAGGACAAAAAGAGAGAGAATCTTTTTTCCTGAAACTTTCAGAGACCCTTTACACAGAGGGGACACATGTTGATGTAGAAGAGACATGAACAAGTGGATTTTGCATAATAGGTGACATTTAATAACTTGATGTTCTCTGTGTTTTCTCAGTGCAGTAAAGGGGATAATACATGAAGAAGCAGGCTAAAGCCCCCCCCCTCTCTCCTCCCCTGCAGGGGGCAGCGGTGTGCAGCTGCACCATGACTTCACCAGCGTGGCTTTTAAGATGCACCCTGCAAACGGACATGCTTTGGTAGAAAACGGCCCTCACAGCAGGAGGGATGGAGCCTCGGAGGACGAGAGGATGGAAGGCAGCTGCAGGAACTCCAGCTGGGTTCTGGACTGTCAGGTATTCTTGTTTGAAGACCAAGAGTTGGTCTGAAATAGACCAGGAAGCTTCTCAAAAAAGTTTAACAGTATTTTTTAAAGGTCCCCTATTATACTGTTTTTCATCAATATATCACAGGTCTCAGATATATACAGAACATGTCTCTGATTGGCTGAAACAGCAAACAGATCATTGCAGCATCCCATAATCCCCTCTGTTTCAGCCCTGTTTCAAAAGTGCTGATTCTCTGTCTGTTACTTTAGATGAAAATAAGGAGCCACTCCCCACGCCCCTCTGAGAGAGATTTGGTTAAAAAGAACACAATAGGCGCGTTCACACCGGAGTACTTTTCCCGTTTAGTTCCGATAGTGCCTGGAATTTTGCGTTCACACCAAAAAGAGAACTTAGTTCCGAGAACTTTTCCCCCCTTTTCAGTCCCTGCTAGAGAGCAGGGACTTTCCTGGGGAGAAAAAAGTACCAATTTCTGATTGGCTGGGCGAATTGCAAACCACGCCCCGTAAAACTCTGAAAAGTTTTGTGAAGCCGCCATTGTATTTGCTGGCATTAGCATTATTAGCATTAGCATTAGCCCCGCGCACCAACGGAGAGAGAATAACTTATGGCAACACAAAAAAAAACATGGGAGCGGTGGAGATGAGGAGGTGTCGGCGTTCTGGCGATTTACTCGGAAGGCTTCAGTAGAAGCTGCTGGGAGTCCCAGCAGCTTCTACTGAAGCCAGTCCCCAACTCCGGGGACTTCCGGCCGGGGACTTCGGGTGGCAGTATACGCCGTGAAGTGGTTCGCGGCCTGCCAGTAAACCCAAAGCAGAAGAAGAAGAAGTGACGTCAGCGGCTTCATTTGCGTAATCTTCCCTCAGGGACTTATTCCGGTGTGAACGCGATCTGTACTTAGTTCCATGGGGGAACTAAGTGCTGGCACTAAGTACGGCAAAGTACTTGGTGTGAAAGCGGGTAATGGTGCTTTAGGAGGAGATTCAGGTGATAAAGTGGGGGGGGGGGGGGTTACCTTGGTTGGTGATTGGCTAATGGTTACACAAGCCAAAACATCGTTATGACATCATAAAGTGGCCAAAATCTGATCAGCTCATTTTCAGACAGGTTTTTATATAAATGGATCAGGACAAAAAGAGAGAATCTTTTTTTCTGAAACTTTCAGAGTCTCTTTACACAGAGGGGACACATGTTGATGTAGAAGAGACATGAAGAAGGGGATTTTGCATAATAGGTGACCTTTAAAGTTCCGGCACAATATATTGATTATTTCTTACAGGATTCAGGGGAGAACAACTCCACGGACCCCCACGAGGCCCTCACAGAAACCTCCACTCTGACCTTTGTGGACGTGCATGAGTCCGCAGAGAGCCACAGTCTCCACGGGTTGGTCTACCTGAGGGAGTTTGTGCTGATAGACGACGATGATGACGGAGACATGTCTCTGAGGGAGAAGACGGTCACTGATCTGACTGTGATGGACGGCCGGGCAGCAGATCTGGTTTGTGGACGACTGCTGTCCACCTCCAGCGGCTCGCTGTCCGAGAGCAGGGAGGAAGAGGAGGCTGAGGAAGAGCCTCAACAAGAGGAAGAGGAGGCTGCAGGGGCGAAGAAACGCTGCTGTTTCTGCACACTTTTATGACCAGATTTGGACTTCTCCCTTTTGTATTTCAAAAATAGTTGAGTGTTCAGTAGACTAACGCTTTCATCTACTCCCAACATGTATTTATTCTCAATAATAACTTTTCCTTTATCTTAAAATGTAGTTTTTTCTTAACATTTCCACTTTTTGTCCAACATTGCGACTTTATTTTTCAACAACTAACCTTGTAGTGCTTTTATGACCGAGAAGACACTCTTTCATACTGGGTTTTTTATTTGCTGCTGGTGATAGCAGGGAAGATGTATAGGTTTGGTGACATAAGTCAAACATCTGTGGAAATCAGGGGAAAAAACACGAGGAGGTATAAATGTAAATGTTTAAAAATAAGTGCTAACTCTAGTCCTTTTATATATTCTCAAAAGTTTTAAAACCTATAAGCAAACAAAGATGTTATTCTTTTAAAAAAAAGTCTTCCTCCTCTTTTTTTGTCCCGCTCATGCTGGGCCCTTATTCTCTTCCAATGTAAGATTAGTTTTTTTTTAAAGTTATGTGTTAATCAAATGTTCTGGCACTGATTTAACAGAGCAATTACCAGACATCAAAAAATTCTGCCATAGGAAACCTACACTACAAAAAGTGATTTTTCTAAGACACCTTATTTAGATAATCATGACATGTATGTATGCTGGGAAGAGTTATACTTTTAGTTTGCCGAAAATTGAAAGAATTTGATCAAGTGAGATAAAATTATAATTTTCAAGTTAAACAAATGTCTATTATACATTTTTGATACTAAAAAAAGCATGTTTGTGTAATATTTGATCTGAATGAAAGACTATGTGACGCAGGTCTAGAAAGATCAGGTGCTAATTACAAATAAATATTTCTCCAATGACCACATTTTGTGTTACACTTTCTTTGGCCATGTTGTGTAAAATGAACCCACGTTGGACACACGAATTGTTGAAAACCGCTTGAAGTATGGCATTTACCATCCTGCGAAGGAATCACACCAGCTTCTAAACCAAA
Source organism: Dissostichus eleginoides (assembly GCA_031216635.1). Classification (NCBI taxonomy): domain Eukaryota; kingdom Metazoa; phylum Chordata; class Actinopteri; order Perciformes; family Nototheniidae; genus Dissostichus; species Dissostichus eleginoides. Next base: position 6,349,920 of record CM062269.1, on the reverse strand, counting down.
TGATTGGATGTGAAGTCATGTGACCGTGCTGTAGTTCCTTTATAGCCCAACATTAGCTTAGCGGTGGTGACGTGAAGTCATGTGACCGTGCTGTAGTTCCTTTATAGCCCAACATTAGCCACCTTTAGCTTAGCGGTGGTGACGTGAAGTCATGTGACCGTGCTGTAGTTCCTTTATAGCCCAACATTAGCCGCCTTTAGCTTAGCGGTGATGACGTGAAGTCATGTGACCGTGCTGTAGTTACTTTATAGCCCAACATTAGCCACCTTTAGCTTAGCGGCGGTGACGTGAAGTCATGTGACCGTGCTGTAGTTCCTTTATAGCCCAACATTATCAATATAGAAAATTATAAAGGGCTGTTGATATGTGGAGATTGTTGTACACCTCACCCATTTTTTCCATCTTTTGACAAAGATAAGAACTACATTTCAATTTTTTCCATTTCATATATTTCCTCTACAAGATTCTTCCATTTCAAGCTAATAACGTTAGCATCTGTCAACCGACTCTTGTTTTTTGTTCTTCTTAATTTTATCTGGTGTCTTCAAGTGTTTTTTTAATTCTGAGAAAGACCAAACATATTTGACAGTTGTCTTATAGATATTTCCCAGAAGCGGCTAGTTGCACGGGATGACGTATTTCCATTTCCGGTTCATTGAGTGTGCGGTTGTAAACTTCCGGTCTACGGTAGAGCGGTAGCGCGGGTAGATAGCGAATAGCGATATAGATAGATAGATAGATAGATAGATAGATAGATAGATAGATAGATAGATAGATAGATAGAGTTTATTAAATTAATCTGTAAAATGTTATCATATTGTGGATTTATTATATTATGTATTGTCCTATGTTATTTTTGTGTGCATTTGTTTTGAGGTTATAATTCATTAGTACCTAAACATAGTAGGCCTATGGTATAACTGCTTTTTGCAATGACCACAATGAAATACACAATTGGTTTGGGAGCAAGAAATCTTTTAATCATTGCTGCCCAGGAATCCGAGCTGCTGGCAGAGGATCCCTTGGCGTTGGTGATCCGCACCATCTTGGTGTTGGCTGCTGGCTCCACCAATTTCCAAAAGGCAAGGAAATGCTTGTATGTGGCAAATCTAAGAATGTAATATTGTTCATGTTAGACATCGTTTTGTTTCTTAAATTTGCTTCCCCAAATGAAAGGTGTTTTTCAAACTAGTGGCCATAACAACATCCTGATAGCCTTATAAACAAACCTGGTGTAGAAACGAATGTTCTCGTCTGACCCTGCCAGGCGTTGTATCCCGAAACGAGATCGCAGTTGTAACACTTCCAGCTGGTGTTGGAGCTCCCTAATCTGACTTTTCAAGGCTTCGTTCTCGTCAGCCACCTGATTTGCCATCACTGCCGTCGCTGGATTTAAACAGTACTCATGATCCGGCAGCGCAACTGTTTCCACCTCGTACTCAGCTGTCAAGTCCGGGGTGGGACTCTCTGCCCTCGGCCGACGCTCCCAAACATTTCGTCTTGGTGTAGGTAGCTCGTAATTATTCCATGCAAAGAGAACAGGTGTAGCTCCTTTCTGTACTCTGTGCAGTCCTCCAGCTGTGACCAATAAGTCTCCTGGTCGAAAATGCCTACTGCACACACGCGTATTTTTTGTGGGGCTGAAATTGTCCCTACGGACCTTGATCAGCCACTGAGCCTTTACCTCAGCATCAATGGGAAATGCATGGAAACTTATCTCCCGATTATAACGGGACGAATTCGTACACAGGGGCACACAGCAATGTAGTGCCGACATCGCTTTTCTTTACCCCGAAATCCGCTCATTCTTGCTCTTGGTGTGTCATAACAAACTATCAAACTGTCAAGCTGTCAAAACTCTGTACTCAAACTTGTGCACAGAGCCCATAGCTTTACATGTCCAATATATGACTCAGTTTGACTTCTGCTCACCGCATTCTCTTTTTTATTCCTTCATACTTCCTCTGAATTTGGGGTGTCTTAATATATTGATATGCTCTGAAGGACAGACTGGGTTTCAGGCGGTGTTTGGTTGGTTTGAGTGACAGAGATACCCCACTGAGGACCGTATTGGGCTAAAGATAACAGACCACTACTCTTATCTCGCCCCAAAAAACGTAATGCCAACTGACTCCCCTCAGCGCCCACAACACTGTGTCAGGACAAACTTAAATGTGTCTAGTGTAAAAAAAAACGTCAGCAGCAGTTTCCAGTTTCATTCCTATTTTTAAGCTTTTTACAGAGGTTGTCATTCACATACCATTCACAGACTAATTTATACATTTTTTGCTTAAAACAGGCAGAAAATGTATATTTTATGGCAGTATTTTCAGGTTTATGGAGTGATACAAAGAGATTCCCTCTGTAACAGCCTTAGACATTTATATGGCAGCTAAACAAAACTATAATATTGGACCTAACGTTATCCAATGTGAAGATTTCTGTTCTCGATATATACGCAAATAAGCACATTAACCAATAAATATTTTATCACAGGCACTTAAATATCACAAGTTATTATAGTTACACGTATTAGTTCAATACTGGATTCAATTTGGACATTTTAGAGGTCTGTTATTTATTTTTTACCAGACTGTTGCTAAGGAGAATCGAAGGACTATGTGCAGTCATCAATTCGGCAAATGTAATATTAGAAAAAGTACTCAGATCTTGTACTTGAGTAAAAGTAGAAGTACTCAGATCGTGTACTTGAGTAAAAGTAGAAGTACGCGCAGATCTTGTACTTGAGTAAAAGTAGAAGTACTCAGATCTTGTACTTGAGTAAAAGTAGAAGTACCAGAGTGTAGGAATACTCTGTTACAGTAAAAGTCCTGCATTCAAAATGTTACTCAAGTAAAAGTAGAAAAGTATTCTCATCAAAATATAGTGAAAGTAGCGACAGTAAAAGTAGTCATTGTGCAGATTGGTCCATTTCAGAATAATATATATGATATGTTTTATAATGATTGATCATTAAAGTGTTCTCAAAGCTGGTAAAGGTGCAGCTAGTTTGAATGACTTTGTATACTGCAGGGTAGCTTGTGAATTTACTCCAGGTGGAACTAAAGTCTGATTTAACACTTGATTATATTTCACATCATTCATCCACATCTGTAAAATAACTAAAGGTAATAAATACATGTAGTGGAGTAGAAGTACACCATTTACCTCTGAACTGTAGTGGAGTAGAAGTACTAAGTAGCAGAAAATCCCTTATGCTCCTTAAAATTGTACTTGAGTAAATGTACTTAGTACTTACACTGCTTTACTGTGTGAAGAGCATAGGACACTACATATTGAAAAAGATAAGGCCTCATTTTCACCTTTAAACATACACATGATACAGTGTAGTGCTTTTAAAAGACATCTTTGCTACCACAGTGCTCATCCAACAGGTTCTTTAGGGCCAAATATAGGCTGTTATCAGCGGCATGACTCTGCAGTTCAGAGTAACTGAAAGTGTCAGAGGAAAACAGATTAAAACCAGCAGCTGCAGGAAAACCATTGAGAAAAAATGTGTTTGTCTTCCTCTCACGACGACCTCGACTCACCCACTCAGATCCTGCATATCTAATCCACTCAAGACGGAAGTGAAGAATGAGAAGAGGAGAATATGAGGATGAGGAGCGTCTTGTGAAGAGTAGAGACTCTCAGAGAGGATGGAGGACAGAAACACAGCCATGATCGTGTTGCTCCTGCTCTGCGTCACTGCAGGTAAAAAATACAACATTTTATTCATTTTTATTCCGATTTAAAGTTTTTTTTTATCATACGCACAACAGTTACCGGGCAGAATAGTCTCAGAGTGCATAGGAACTTCAGACATATTAATACATGTATATGTATAGTATCCTTTTTTTGGTTTTTGTTGATCAACTACAGTACATTCTAATGTATTCTGAGAGTTTATATAGTTTTTTCTAAAGACACCTATAGATTTTTTATTTATACTGCTGATATGTATATGTTTACTGTTTATTTGTACAAACAAATGTCATGTGACATGCCTTAAATGCTGCTGTAACAAAGCAATTCCTAATTTGGGATCCCAAAGTATATTTAATCTAAATAAATAATTAAAATAGTGCAAATGTCAAGATGCATTTAAAATGTAAAATCTTATCAGAATGGAAAATTAGGATAAATACTCTAGATACTTTAAATTAACATAAACATAAATACATATATATAGTCTGAGAATATTGAATGCTTGCTAAACCTTAAACAAAAAGATTGAGTCCATCCTCTATCATTACATTTCATTTAGCTGACGCTTTTATCCAAAGCGACTTACAATAAGTGCATTCGACCAGGAAGATACATATTGAAGAAAACAGAATCATATAAGTACATCAGGTTTCATAGAGCCAAAACATTTCAAGTGCTACTCAACTGGCTTTAGATAAGCCAGTCCTTTATTAGTATATAAGTGCTTTGTTAGTCATTCTATCGCTCGAAGTGGAGTCGAAAGAGATGAGTTTTTAGTCTGCGCCGGAAGATGTGTAAGCTTTCTGCTGTCCTGATGTCAATGGGGAGCTCATTCCATCATTTTTGAGCCAGCATAACAAACCGACGTGTTTTTGTTGATGGGAACTTGGGTCCCCCTCGCAGTGCGGGTGCAGCGAGCCGTTTGGTGCTGGGGTGTATGGTTTAACCATGTCCTGGATGTAGGAAGGGCCAGATCCATTCACAGCATGGTAAGCAAGTACCAGTGTCTTGAAGTGGATTCTAGCAGTTACTGGAAGCCAGTGAAGGGAGTGGAGGAGCGGTGTGGGAACATTTAGGAAGGTTGAAGACCAGACGAGCATCAAAGCATTAAAAAGCAATAAGCACTCGTTTTAAATTACATGATTTGACATGAACGTATGGGTCATTCCTAGCATTCGGTGCCATTTCAGCTAGGGTATTCAAAAATAAAAAACATAATTTTCCATTTTTTTTTATTAATTCGAATGATGGCTTGTTAAAGTATAAGAAAAAAATATTTTGGTCAAGCTCAGGATGTTATGTTTTAAAAAAAATTGTTTTACCATCCCCAGTGGTTTCCACCCTGTGTGTCCACCCTGTTACTGTGACAAATAGTAACAGGGTGGACGGTAACAGGGTGGACATTTTATGCTAAACTTGGCTATTGCTACATGTGTGATGATAATCACTTGTGACAACAGAAACATATATTTGATAGATATATTCACCATATTTTCTAAATGTAAAACAAATGATCAGTTCCACTAAAAATGAGCATAACAGGGTGGACATGTTATGCTTTACCGCAACAGTTAAGTTCTTTAAAACATTAAAAAACGTTGGAGGAAGAACGCATTCACTCTGCTTCTTGAAGATGATTTCCCACTCAAAATGTATCCTTCTTCTTCTTGAGTCATACAAATAGTAGAATAGTAAAGGGGGACATTCAAACAGGGGACACACACTTTATTTTCAATAAAAATTAATTAATAACAACAATTTCAATTTGGTGAGGAATATTAGCAAAAGGGTTATACAGCAGTGACACAAATGTAGAATTTGTTTGTATTTCTGTGATTTCTTTTTGTATATCTGTTACAGAAGTTGAGCAAACATGATTGGGGACACAGCAATTTGGCCTACTTGGGCTAAAATCAGAGTAACTATTTAGAATTTTGAATATCCTGGCTAAATAACATTGTTGTTTTATGGTAGAGGGTATAAACATTTAAAATCAAGCTTTTAAAAAACATGCATTAGACCTTTTAAATACAAAATATATGATATAATGTGGTGGGGACCGAAATGGCACCAAACGCTAGGAATGACCCGTATATTGATAACCTGATTTTGCTTGCTTGTATTAAATAAAATAATTATTTATGCACAGTACTTGTAATTGTATTGTTCTATTTCAGCATGTTTTACTATATATTTATTTTGCAAGCTCTTTGAAACATATCTCCATTAAACTCAAGATTTAAAGTGATTCTTCATAAACTCACTTTTACTTGTTAATTAATTCAACTAAATGATACAATCCTGTGAGCTTTAATGCGATAGTGGATTAAACATTTATTTAGTGGAGTGCAGTCCTCTAATCTCATACAAATATATATTTAAAATCTATATAATGATTTGTTTTAATCCAATTTTGGTGTTTTAACTTTCATTATCTCTATTTCTACTTCATCTGTCTCAATGACTTAACGTTAAATGTATTTTGTCCCACTTTTGTTTGACTTTCTGTTGTAATATACCTGTGTTTTAAGTTGATCTAAAGACAAAATGAATACATGCATGATTGAACACTGTAAAAAAAAAAGATATTGACAGATATACTTTATGTTAATCCTCTCAGAGATGCAGATAGACGGCCTCTGTCTGGATGTGTGTGCTAGCTGCCATGCTAACGCTACATGTGACGACAAATCAGACGGATCTGGAAAAGTCTGTAACTGCAAGTACGGGTTCGTTGGCAATGGGAGAACTTTCTGTCAAGGTAGGACACATCCTTTTACTGTTTGTTTATCATGTGCATAGTGTGAACTGTATGCTGTTAGGTTGTGTTACTTGCTGTGGAAACAGTGTTTATTACATGACATTTAGCTGATGCTCTTTTTTAAAACGACTTACAATAAGTGCAATAAACCAAACCACTATAAGGTGCATTAGTTTCGAATGGGCTCAACTCATGTGTGCTACATATTTTTTATTATTTTCTTCTGTTGGTTTTATGGCCAAGGTATTATTGAAACAGGAGGGTTTTCAGTACACCTCATTGCTCTGTATTCTGCTGCTAAGTTGCTATATGTCTGCAAACATTGGTTGTCTCGTTAAAACTATTATACCAGTTTTATGCATTAAATGCTTTAATAGAAAATCTAAATGACAATATTGTTTATTGCCAAGTAGGTTTTACTTACAGCGAATGTGCATGGTGCTTTACATAACCATACGCATAACCACAGTAAGAGAAGTTAAAATGGGGAAATAAGAGTAAAAATGTAGTAAAACACAACTGTGAAGGTTTGTTTGCTTCTACTGTTAAAATATCCAGTCCGTTTAGGGTTTTTCTTCCTGTTTATGAGATGTAATTGCCTTATAGAGGTTAATTCACTTAATTCTGTATGCTTCTAATCGGCCAATATGAGTCAAAGGTCTCTGAAGTAAATATAAATAATTAAACAGAACTAGAAAGAATTTGAGTTATCTCACATCTGGGTGTTTAGTGATCAGAACATCGATCCTATAGCCCAATTTAACAAATTACACATTTGTCAAAGGGGGATTTTTTGTGATTTATCTGTATAAATCAGCAGGTCTAGATATTTATGTAAGAAAGGGACCTCTGTGGATAATCCAGCTTTTGGTAAAACCTTCATGATGTGTTAATAAATGTGTTTTCCTGTCAGATAAAGACGAGTGTCGGATCGGAGCCATCTGCGGGCTTCACACCGACTGCCACAACACGCAAGGCAGCTACTTCTGCACCTGCCTGAGCGGATTCACCCCGTCCAACAACATGGACGTCTTCATCCCCAACGACGGCACGCACTGCAAGGGTGAGCTTACCTGTTTTATAGTTTAGTTTATTTGTTTATTGTGTCGCGGACAGTCTCCATTGAACTGTCACAAAGAACAGTAAATGGGGCAGCTTTAGCCAACATTGCTAATTTCCAGCTGTTGTCTCCGGCCAGATGATAATAGACTCCCTTAAAATCACAATACATCAACAGCATTAGTTATAAAGAAAGGATGAAAGACAAGTAGATGTTCACTGCTCCATAGCTTCTCTTTGGTTAACTGGACTTTAACTTCACACTGTACATTTATAATTAATTTAATATTCCATTCCTTACACACTTAATGTAAATAGTACCCTGCTTTACATTAGGCACTTTCACACCGGAGTAATTTTCCCTTTTAGTTCCGATAGTTCCTGGGATTTTGCGTTCGCACCAAAAAGAGAACTTAGTTCATGAGAACTTTTCCCCCCTTTTCAGTCCCTGCTAGAGAGGTGGTACTTTCCTTTGATTGGCTGGGCGAATTGCAAACCACGCCCCGTAAAACTCTGAAAAGTTTTGTGAAGCCGCCATTGTATTTGCTGGCATTAGCATTATTAGCATTAGCATTAGCCCCGCGCACCAACGGAGAGAGAATAACTTATGGCAACACAAAAGAAAACATGCGAGCGGTGGAGATGAGGAGGTGTCGGCGTTCTGGCGATGTACTCGGAAGGCTTCAGTAGAAGCTGCTGGGAGTCCCAGCAGCTTCTACTGAAGCCAGTCCCCAACTCCGGGGACTTCCGGCCGGGGACTTCGGGTGGCAGTATACGCCGTGAAGTGGTTTGCGGCCTGCCAGTAAACCCAAAGCAGAAGAAGAAGAAGTGACGTCAGCGGCTTCATTTGCGTAATCTTCCCTCAGGGAATTTATTCCGGTGTGAACGCGATCTGCTCTTTAGTTCCATGGGGGAACTAAGTGCTGGGAACTAAGTACGGCAAAGTACTTGGTGTGAAAGCGCCTATTGTGTAAACTAAAAATGTGTCCTTCAATAGTGTTTTATTTGTCAGATAGTTTATAGATTTTTTATCTTCCCGGCAACATGCCGCTGCAATGAAAACATTTCCCAATTTGGGATCAATAACGTACATCTTATCTTATCTTATTGTTTAACAGTGCTTTTAAATAGGAGGCCCCTGAAGGTCAACACACAACGACATTCAAACATATTTCAGAAAACACAATAACATTTGAGAAAAAAACCAAATGCAACCTTTTCTTATCTCCTCCATTTGTCTATTTTCTTCACATTTTCCGTCTTTTTGTCTATTTATTTTATTATCTCTAAGTACTACCTACTTATGTTTGATGTAAATACTTTTTGTTTTGCAAATACTTTTGGTATCCACTGTGAAAAAATGATAATGTCAACAGTATTAATTGTCCTAAGTGTTTTAGTTTTGTTAAGGTGCTTTGTACATGTGATGTAAATACTTGTCTTTATACTTTTTAAATGCTAAATAGTTTCCTACTGCAACTTATTTTCTTAGATTGTTTATGTTACCAACACCAGACACCAAAGCAAATCCTTTGTATGTGTTAATATACCTGGCAATAAACTCGATTCTAATTCTGAAAATAAGAAAATAAAAAGAAACAGCATTTCAGAAAACACTAAGACATTTCACAAAAACATGCAAACATTCACAAAATAAAACAGCATTTTAAAAAACATGACATTTCAACAAACACAAAAAAAAAATTAGACAAAACAAAACATTTGTCAGAAACAATTAGAAAAAAAACATAAAAAAATACCAAAACCAAAAAATGTGTGATGTATTTTTGACCTTCAGGGCCACCGTACTAAAAGGCCAAAACGGCCAATATTAGAGATTAAAACACGATGACTAAACATCTGAAAGTTTGGACTTTTATCTATTATTTAAATGTCACATGCTCTTTTATTGTGCAGATATTGATGAGTGCACGGTCACAGGCCTTTGTGGAGAGGGGGGGCAGTGCAGGAATCTGAAGGGAAGCTTTGACTGCAGATGCATTCTGGGATATGAAGTCCAAAACGGAGCCGAGCCCTTCCACCCTCACAGAGACAAAGCTTCCTGCAAAGGTGAATCTGCAATATTCTGTGCTGTAATTGGATATATTAGTACTTAAGGGTCTTACTGTCTGTATTTTGGCAAGACAATTGATCACGGAGACCTAATTATAGGAGCACATCCCACTTTTACAAATACAAATCCCACTTTTGGTCAAAAAGCACCCTTCAGTTTGTACATGGCTGGTTCATTGACGGTCTCTGTCACTTTATATAGTATATATTAAATGTTTTTAGCTTGTATTGTCAAATGATAAGGTCTGTTATGTGTGAATTTCGGTGTAATCTATGTAGTGACAATAAAGGAATCTAATCTAATCTAAAACCTGGATTTAATCTTGAGTTTTATGGTGTCCTCTCCCTCTCTCAGTGGTAGACTGTAGTCGTCCGGTGGCAGCGGAGGACACGGTGCTGCTGTCGGTCTCAGGAACGACGTACGGCAGCGCGGCCATGTTTGTTTGTGAGGAGGGCTTCGTGTGGAGGAGAGGAAACAACAGATCTGTGTGTGAAGCTGACGGCCTGTGGAGAGGAGGCAACATGAGCTGTGAAGGTAACAACACACCTGCAGGGAAAATAACAAGTACTCAGATCCTTTACTTAGGATCAGATATGGGCGTAAAAATAGTAACTCCTGCATTCAAAGTGTTCCTTAAAGGTCCCCTATTATACTGTTTTTCATCAATATATTACAGGTCTCAGATATATACAGAACCTGTCTCTGATTGGCTGAAACACCAAACAGATCATTGCAGCATCCCATAATCCCCTCTGTTTCAGCCCTGTTTCAAAAGTGCTGATTCTGTGTCTGTAGCTTTAAATGCTAATGAGCTGCTGCTGGCCACGCCCCTCTGCGATGTGATTGGTTTAAAAAACACAATGGTGCTCTAGGAGGAGATTCAGGTGATAAGGTGGGGGGGTTACCTTGGTTGGTTATTGGCTAATGGTTACACAAGCCAAAAAACTGTTGTGACATCACAAAGTGGCCAAAATCTTTAATTGCACAATTAATTAAATACAAATATTCAAGTATCCTATCAAACCTTAAAGCAACAGTACATTTAATAAGAATATATATACAAACATAAGAAGGTAAAGTAAATATAACAAATGTATACTAGGTTCAAAGGTTGTATTGTCATATGCAAGCTACATGTAGAAATGGCAATGAAATTCTTCTGACCTGAGCCATGCCTCAACGAGAAAGTCTGTAGTGAAGGAACGCGCTCCCGCTCACGAGAGCCTGCTCGCGCTGCGCTCTGCAGCAAACAGCTGTTTGCTTTTCATCCAACAACGACAACCGCCTCACGAAACGCTATGTTGTAGCATTAATAAACGAAACAATTTAACAAAATTGCTAGTCAAAATACCAATACCACAGGACCATTTTTTTAAAGCAATATTTTGAGTGGCCCGAGCGGGCAAGGCCCGGGGTGTCTAAATAGTGCTTCCGGGCCAGCGGGCCATTTATAATGTCGAGCCCTGCACATGCTCTTTTATTGTTTGTCTGTGCAGATATTGATGAGTGCACGGTCACAGGCCTTTGTGGAGAGGGGGGGCAGTGCAGGAATCTGAAGGGAAGCTTTGACTGCAGATGCATTCTGGGATATGAAGTCCAAAACGGAGCCGAGCCCTTCCACCCTCACAGAGACAAAGCTTCCTGCAAAGGTGAATCTGCAATATTTTGTGCTGTAATTGGATATATTAGTACTTAAGGGTCTTACTGTCTGTATTTTGGCAAGACAATTGATCACAGAGACCTAATTATAGGAGCACATCCCACTTTTACAAATACAAATCCCACTTTTGGTCAAAAAGCACCCTTCAGTTTGTACATGGCTGGTTCATTGACGGTCTCTGATGATGAATATACAACGTATTTGTATAGTAATGTTGTATTGTTTTATAAGCGTACTGTTCTATGTATCATAGGTCACATTTTTTGTCACTTTATATAGTATATATTAAATGTTTTTAGCTTGTATTGTCAAATGATACGGTGTGTTATGTGTGATTGCAACTTTGGGAATACTTGGAATTTCGCTGTAATCTATGTAGTGACAATAAAGGAATCTAATCTAATCTAAAACCTGGATTTAATCTTGAGTTTTATGGTGTCCTCTCCCTCTCTCAGTGGTAGACTGTAGTCGTCCGGAGGCAGCGGAGGACACGGTGCTGCTGTCGGTCTCAGGAACGACGTACGGCAGCGCGGCCATGTTTGTTTGTGAGGAGGGCTTCGTGTGGAGGAGAGGAAACAACAGATCTGTGTGTGAAGCTGACGGCCTGTGGAGAGGAGGCAACATGAGCTGTGAAGGTAACAACACACCTGCAGGGAAAATAACAAGTACTCAGATCCTTTACTTAGGATCAGATATGGCGTAAAAATAGTAACTCCTGCATTCAAGTGTTCCTTAAAGGTCCCCTATTATACTGTTTTCATCAATATATTACAGGTCTCAGATATATACAGAACCTGTCTCTGATTGGCTGAAACACCAAACAGATCATTGCAGCATCCCATAATCCCCTCTGTTTCAGCCCTGTTTCAAAAGTGCTGATTCTGTGTCTGTAGCTTTAAATGCTAATGAGCTGCTGCTGGCCACGCCCCTCTGCGATGTGATTGGTTTAAAAAACACAATGGTGCTCTAGGAGGAGATTCAGGTGATAAGGTGGGGGGGTTACCTTGGTTGGTTATTGGCTAATGGTTACACAAGCCAAAAAACTGTTGTGACATCACAAAGTGGCCAAAATCTTTAATTGCACAATTAATTAAATACAAATATTCAAGTATCCTATCAAACCTTAAAGCAACAGTACATTTAATAAGAATATATATACAAACATAAGAAGGTAAAGTAAATATAACAAATGTATACTAGGTTCAAAGGTTGTATTGTCATATGCAAGCTACATGTAGAAATGGCAATGAAATTCTTCTGACCTGAGCCATGCCTCAACGAGAAAGTCTGTAGTGAAGGAACGCGCTCCCGCTCACGAGAGCCTGCTCGCGCTGCGCTCTGCAGCAAACAGCTGTTTGCTTTTCATCCAACAACGACAACCGCCTCACGAAACGCTATGTTGTAGCATTAATAAACGAAACAATTTAACAAAATTGCTAGTCAAAATACCAATACCACAGGACCATTTTTTTTAAAGCAATATTTTGAGTGGCCCGAGCGGGCAAGGCCCGGGGTGTCTAAATAGTGCTTCCGGGCCAGCGGGCCATTTATAATGTCGAGCCCTGCACATGCTCTTTTATTGTTTGTCTGTGCAGATATTGATGAGTGCACGGTCACAGGCCTTTGTGGAGAGGGGGGGCAGTGCAGGAATCTGAAGGGAAGCTTTGACTGCAGATGCATTCTGGGATATGAAGTCCAAAACGGAGCCGAGCCCTTCCACCCTCACAGAGACAAAGCTTCCTGCAAAAGTGAATCTGCAATATTTTGTGCTGTAATTGGATATATTAGTACTTAAGGGTCTTACTGTCTGTATTTTGGCAAGACAATTGATCACAGAGACCTAATTATAGGAGCACATCCCACTTTTACAAATACAAATCCCACTTTTGGTCAAAAAGCACCCTTCAGTTTGTACATGGCTGGTTCATTGACGGTCTCTGATGATGAATATACAACGTATTTGTATAGTAATGTTGTATTGTTTTATAAGCGTACTGTTCTATGTATCATAGGTCCAATTTTTTGTCACTTTATATAGTATATATTAAATGTTTTTAGCTTGTATTGTCAAATGATACGGTGTGTTATGTGTGATTGCAACTTTGGGAATACTTGGAATTTCGCTGTAATCTATGTAGTGACAATAAAGGAATCTAATCTAATCTAAAACCTGATTTAATCTTGAGTTTTATGGTGTCCTCTCCCTCTCTCAGTGGTAGACTGTAGTCGTCCGGAGGCAGCGGAGGACACGGTGCTGCTGTCGGTCTCAGGGACGACGTACGGCAGCGCGGCCATGTTTGTTTGTGAGGAAGGCTTCGTGTGGAGGAGAGGAAACAACAGATCTGTGTGTGAAGCTGACGGCCTGTGGAGAGGAGGCAACATGAGCTGTGAAGGTAACAACACACCTGCAGGGAAAATAAAAAGTACTCAGATCCTTTACTTAGGATCAGATATGGGCGTAAAAATAGTAAATCCTGCATTCAAAGTGTTCCTTAAAGGTCCCCTATTATACTGTTTTTCATCAATATATTACAGGTCTCAGATATATACAGAACATCTCTCTGATTGGCTGAAACACCAAACAGATCATTGCAGCATCCCATAATCCCCTCTGTTTCAGCCCTGTTTCAAAAGTGCTGATTCTGTGTCTGTAGCTTTAAATGCTAATGAGCTGCTGCTGGCCACGCCCCTCTGCGATGTGATTGGTTTAAAAAACACAATGGTGCTCTAGGAGGAGATTCAGGTGATAAGGTGGGGGGGTTACCTTGGTTGGTTATTGGCTAATGGTTACACAAGCCAAAAACTGTTGTGACATCACAAAGTGGCCAAAATCTTTAATTGCACAATTAATTAAATACAAATATTCAAGTATCCTATCAAACCTTAAAGCAACAGTACATTTAATAAGAATATATATACAAACATAAGAAGGTAAAGTAAATATAACAAATGTATACTAGGTTCAAAGGTTGTATTGTCATATGCAAGCTACATGTAGAAATGGCAATGAAATTCTTCTGACCTGAGCCATGCCTCAACGAGAAAGTCTGTAGTGAAGGAACGCGCTCCCGCTCACGAGAGCCTGCTCGCGCTGCGCTCTGCAGCAAACAGCTGTTTGCTTTTCATCCAACAACGACAACCGCCTCACGAAACGCTATGTTGTAGCATTAATAAACGAAACAATTTAACAAAATTGCTAGTCAAAATACCAATACCACAGGACCATTTTTTTTAAAGCAATATTTTGAGTGGCCCGAGCGGGCAAGGCCCGGGGTGTCTAAATAGTGCTTCCGGGCCAGCGGGCCATTTATAATGTCGAGCCCTGCACATGCTCTTTTATTGTTTGTCTGTGCAGATATTGATGAGTGCACGGTCACAGGCCTTTGTGGAGAGGGGGGGCAGTGCAGGAATCTGAAGGGAAGCTTTGACTGCAGATGCATTCTGGGATATGAAGTCCAAAACGGAGCCGAGCCCTTCCACCCTCACAGAGACAAAGCTTCCTGCAAAAGTGAATCTGCAATATTTTGTGCTGTAATTGGATATATTAGTACTTAAGGGTCTTACTGTCTGTATTTTGGCAAGACAATTGATCACAGAGACCTAATTATAGGAGCACATCCCACTTTTACAAATACAAATCCCACTTTTGGTCAAAAAGCACCCTTCAGTTTGTACATGGCTGGTTCATTGACGGTCTCTGATGATGAATATACAACGTATTTGTATAGTAATGTTGTATTGTTTTAAGCGTACTGTTCTATGTATCATAGGTCCAATTTTTGTCACTTTATATAGTATATATTAAATGTTTTTAGCTTGTATTGTCAAATGATACGGTGTGTTATGTGTGATTGCAACTTTGGGAATACTTGGAATTTCGCTGTAATCTATGTAGTGACAATAAAGGAATCTAATCTAATCTAAAACCTGATTTAATCTTGAGTTTTATGGTGTCCTCTCCCTCTCTCAGTGGTAGACTGTAGTCGTCCGGAGGCAGCGGAGGACACGGTGCTGCTGTCGGTCTCAGGGACGACGTACGGCAGCGCGGCCATGTTTGTTTGTGAGGAAGGCTTCGTGTGGAGGAGAGGAAACAACAGATCTGTGTGTGAAGCTGACGGCCTGTGGAGAGGAGGCAACATGAGCTGTGAAGGTAACAACACACCTGCAGGGAAAATAAAAGTACTCAGATCCTTTACTTAGGATCAGATATGGGCGTAAAAATAGTAATCCTGCATTCAAAGTGTTCCTTAAAGGTCCCCTATTATACTGTTTTTCAATATATACAGGTCTCAGATATATACAGAACATCTCTCTGATTGGCTGAAACACCAAACAGATCATTGCAGCATCCCATAATCCCCTCTGTTTCAGCCCTGTTTCAAAAGTGCTGATTCTGTGTCTGTAGCTTTAAATGCTAATGAGCTGCTGCTGGCCACGCCCCTCTGCGATGTGATTGGTTTAAAAAACACAATGGTGCTCTAGGAGGAGATTCAGGTGATAAGGTGCGGAGGGTTACCTTGGTTGCTGATTGGCTAGTGGTTACACAAGCCAAAACACAGTTGTGACATCACAAAGTGGCCAAAATCTTTAATTGCACAATTAATGAAATACTCAAATATTCTATCAAACCTTAAAGCAACAATACATATAATACGAATATATACACAAACATAAGAAGGTAAAGTAAATATAACAAATGTATACAAGATTCAAAGATTCAAAGGTTGTATTGTCATATGCACAAAGCTACAGTGTAGAAATGCTAATGAAATGCTTCTGACCTGAGCTCCTCCAACAATGCAACATATATAATGAAATACAAAAATACAAAATAAAAAGTATTGCAAAAAGTCTATATACACGTCAATATATATATATATAAAATATACACAGTGGTTTATTAGTATTGGTAGTAATAAGGTAATGTGTCATGGTGATATCTGATAGTAAATGGTGTCTGTGCAGCTGTTTCAGAGTGTTTTTAACCAGTTTCAGGAGCACAGACTCACAATTCCACTGCAGATTTCCAGTGATATCAGTTTTGATGCATCATGTGGATGCTTTGGCCCCCAGAGGTGAACTGTGGCCCCCCCCCAGCCGCCCCTCACTCTCTCAGGCTGTGGGACCAGAGCTCCAGGCCGGGCTCCAGGGCGATTTATCAGTGTAACTCTGGATATCATAATGTGGGGAAAGGAAATGTGTCGAAGTGTAACGCTGCAGGAGAGTGGGAGAGACCGCCGCTGCTCTGCAAAGGTACACTCACTGTTTCACTGGTTTTAGGCTGATTTCTACGGTGGCCCTGAAGGTCAAATCACAACAACATTTCAGAAAACACAAATATACAAAAACATTAAAGGTTTATTTTTGTTTTGGGAAATATAGTTGTGTTTTCTGATATTTTGATTTGTTCTGAAATGTTTGTTTTTATTTTAATTAAGTTTTTTTTGTAATGTTTTTATTTTCTGATATATGTTCTTTTGTTTTGTGATATTTTCTTGTGATGTTTTTTTGTCTTAACCTTTATGGCCACCATAAATTACAATATTACAAGTAATGAGAAGCTTATTTACACACACAGGTCTTCTGAACTTTAACTTCCCTGACTAGTGCTTTTTCTTGATCAAAGAATCGATTAATCAGCCAATTATTTTCTAAATTAATTGATTATTTGTCCAAAAAAGATTCTGAATATAGTAAAAATTCTCCATTTCAATTCGATAAAGTCCAAAGTTTTCTTTTTTCAATCAGTTGTCTCAATGCATATCAAAATCAAACAATGTACAAACTGATATGAACAGTAGCGCTGCAATTTAAGATTATTGTCACTATGGATTATTCTGCCAATTATCTCTGAGAATAATCATTTGGTAGAAAAATGTCAAAAACGTCCATCGTAGTTTCTTCAAATGTAATGTTTTGCTTTAAATGTCTTATTTTGTCCGCCCTAAAACCAAACATTATCACTCTACATTTTTTAGAGCCTTAAAAATCTGTATTTTAAGCCATATTTGCATGAAATCTGACAAAAAACGATTAATCAATTACCAAAAGAGTGTAGTTGCCTCTTACATTATGGGTCATTTATTATTTCAGGCCAATCAACTGCTCCATGAATGTTCATGAACAACCTGTCGCATGTGAATACATTTCTGTTTACCGGCTTGTTGTGCTGCTTTATTCCTGAGTGCAGTAAACAGAAAGTGTGTTGATCTGAATCCTGCTCATGCTTCATGGTTTTAAATGTTATTTCTTGTAGAGATTTTGTGTGGAAGCCCTCCCATAATTGAGTCCACTGTGCAGGTGTGGGACGGAAGCTCAGCCCCGAGCAGCCGAGTGCTGTTTGTCTGCAGAGGGGGCTTTAAAAACACAGGAGGAGATAATTCATCCATCTGTGGTGAACACGGTCAGTGGAGCAGCCCCACTCTGACCTGCCAAGGTAACTCAAACGGCAGTGAAACACTACAAAAACTCAAAGTATATTTGTCTAATCTAGTCAGAATATTTCTTTACACCTGATATAAGACACAATCACTTCAGAAGTAACACTGCAGTGAGATATCTGGTCTGGTTTTTAGACAATGCATCATCTTGTTAAAGTTGGGGTATGTAATTCACTTCAGAAACACTTGTTGTTATATTCCATGGAATGCTCTTAACATCCCGATAGCAATGAATATATTAAATGCTTTGACAATAAATACTTAAAACATTTCATCTGTGGAAGCCGTGGCGCTGTAAAAAGCACGACCAATCATCTGAGCCGGCCCGGCTAAAATAACTTGATGGCCTACCTGCCTGTCAGCCTTCCATCTGTGCACAAACTTCTCTCGTGCCCTCATTGGTCATGTGCGCGTTCGTGTGTGTTGGAGGAGGGGCTCTGTGACGAAGTCTGAAGGAAGGGGCAGATTCTTTTTGGTTGTGTACTTTCAAATTCTAGCGCACTCGAGCTAGTTTCTCCATTCTTACCTACCCTACCTTTAAGTCAAAAAATCTTATTTTGAGTTGTATCTCAGATGAAACACATACTTTTTTACACATTTATTAGAAAATCACCAACTAACATCAGAAAACGTTTGAGCATTTGCGGCTTATATTGTAAAAACATCTCCTGATTCTGGTCAAATATAGTTAAAAATGAGTTCTCCCAGCTAATTACAAGATCCATATGTTGTCCTTATGTCGGATAGATAGATAGATAGGTAGGTAGGTAGGTAGGTAGGTAGATAGATAGATAGATAGATAGATAGGTAGGTAGGTAGGTAGGTAGATAGGTAGGTAGGTAGATAGATAGATAGATAGATAGGTAGGTAGATAGATAGATAGATAGATAGGTAGGTAGATAGATAGATAGGTAGGTAGGTAGGTAGGTAGATAAAGAAGTACTTTATTGATCCCAATTTGGGAAATGTTTGCGTTGCAGCCGCATAAAAAACATGGCAATAAGAGAAATTAAGACACTAGAAATAAACAGTCCAAAATATTTCTGAAATAAAATAGCATTAAAAAGATTTAAAAAATATATATACATATAATGCAGGATATTATTGTGCAAGAAATGGATTATTCAATATTAAATTGAATATAAATGTAAAGTATACAGTGGGAGTTAAGCCCAGTTATCAAGAGAAGCTATGGAGCATTTCATCTTGTCAAATTGCAAAGAATCCATTATTAATGAGGCTTGTATTTAATGCACTCTAAATGCATTGTGTTTCTTTTGATATAATATATGTTTTAAACTCACTTCCTGCCACAGAGATATTATGTGGGGACCCTCCCTCTCTGCCTCACACGAAGCGGCTCTGGAGAGGCAGCTCCACTCCTGGAAGCACAGCGACGTACGTCTGTAAAACAGGATTTAATCCCAAAGAAGGGAATAACATGTCATTGTGCACGAGTCATGGTGACTGGACAAAGCCCAACATCTCATGCAAAGGTAATGTCGTGGCTTCCTTCCTTGTCTTTCTTTCAAGCCACTAGACGCCTTAAACAGACATGTTTTAACTCGTTGTCTTCCTTTATATTACTTACAGTTGAAGAGTTGCTTGGCCTCAGATGGTTTAGATGATGTTATGCTCAAAATAAAATAACAAACTTTTACACATGCAACAAAGAAAAGAGGCCTTTACAATATTCAAAACAAAGAGGCAAAACTCAAATAAAATAACAAACAACGTAGGTGTTCTTTCTTTCTTGATAATGCTTATATAACTTCATAACTTAAAGGTCACCTTTCGTGCTATTTTAAGGCAATAGCATAGGTCTCAGATATATACAAATATATAAAAAACATGTCTATGAAGTGTTTTGCTCAAAATACCAAACAGATCCCCCATTTTAGCCATGCCTCATATCCCTCTATTTCACTTCCTGTTTCAAAAGTGCTGATTTGGGGTATAAAGCTTTAAAAAATAAGAATTGATAACAAATAAGAAAGGAGGGGGCTGAGCTCATGCGGGACCCGGCAGCTACTGTCTAAACTAAATACTGCCGTGATGAAACGCCATATCATGGATTATCAAGGATTATTTCTGAAACAGTATTGAGCTCAAAGGCTTTCTCTCTTGCCGGTTATACCACAAGGTGAGTTCCTTTTTATTTCCTGCTTCTTCACACACATGCTCTCCAGTACAGGTTAGCTCTGAGTGTTAGCGATGCTAATGTAAACACCGACCATATTACGTCCAAAACAGTCGGGCATTGTTTCTGATAGCAACGTTTCTGATTGGCCCGTGGGTGTAAAGCCAGCTCACATTTCCGATATTACGTCATATCGGACGCAAATCTGGATCAGCTCCGTTGTAGCCCCGTTTTTAGAGATTTGGGTACGGAGGAAAAGAGAGAGGGTTTTCTTTTGACACACCGGGGACACATATTTATGTATAAAAGACATCAAAAAGTGAGTTTTGCATGATAGGTCCCCTTTCAAGGGTAATTGAACGGTTAAAAACTGTGCCTTGACAGCGTCTTTCCGCCCATCTCTGTCCCTTTACCGAAGGCGCCGTGGGAGTTGTAGTCTTTTATACTGTGTTGACTACAGACGTCACAATTAGGTGGCCTTTCTTATAAAAACTAAATATTGGCTCTAACAGGTAACAACGTCCTCTAAAATGTCTTTACTGCTGTTTTTCGTTGCTGTTGAATGACTGTGATCTGATCCCTGTAGAGGTGGAGTGTGGAGTCCCTGCTCAGATCCCTCTCTCTGAGATGCTGTGGGATAAAAGCTCCTCAGTGGGATCTCTGGTGGTTTATCAGTGTGTCTCTGGATATGGAAATGTTGGAGAGGAAAATTTGTCTGTGTGTACGGCCAGAGGAGAGTGGGAGGGAGCCTCTCTGCAATGTGAAGGTGACTTACCTGCCTCCATTAACAGTGATAATTCAATCCTCTTACATACGGGACAGAGAGCTTAATGTGCTGTAATTGAGAGTTTTAGTGATATTATTTAACATCCATTTATTTATAATGTGAAAATTGTCTCATTCATTTAAAAGGAATAATTCATCTTAAAATTGATGTGTTTTCTATTCAATACCTCACACTGTGTCATCATGCTGATTATATCCGAGAATAATCATATAGTTTATAATTAAAATGTAGTATTTGAGGTATATTATTTCATGTAAGGACTCTGCTGTCTGCCCTCCTCTTTAATCTAATACACCCTTAGCATTATTCCAGCTGACCTGCTGTGTTTGTGTTGTAGAGATCAGGTGTGGAGAGCCTGTTCTTAAAGCGCACGCTGCGATGCTTTGGGACGGATCCTCTCACGTTGGCAGTGTCGTGAGTTACAGATGTGAGGAGGGGTTTCACAGCAGGGGGCTCGGAAACTCCTCCCTGTGTGGAGAGGAGGGGGAGTGGGAGGACACTGACCTGTGGTGTGAAGGTGCAACGTTTAATCACTGATTCATTCACACATTACTCTTTCATTTGTAGTGATTTGCAAAACATATTTAAAGCGATTGTTTGACATTTTAGGAAATATGCTTACATGTTTTCTTGCTGAGTAACCACTGTCAAAGCAGTCTGTTGAATAGTTAGAAGTTAGCTTAGCTTAGCATAAAAAGAGGAAACATTGTCGGTCAAACGGCAAAAAATTCCACCTAAAAAGCTTAAAATAAACATTATAATGTGATGTTTATAACCACACCAAAACAAAGTGTAAAGAATAAAGGATGCATAATATAGATTTAATCAAGCATTACCAATAACCAGACGTTGGAAGTATCTAAGTAGATTTACTTTTACTCATATATAAGATCTGAATACTTCTACATTTACTCAAGTACAAGATCTGAGTACTTCTACTTTTACTCAAGTACATGATCAGAGTACTTTTACTCAAGTACAAGATCTGAGTACTTCTACTTTTACTCAAGAACAAGATCTGAGTACTTCTACTTTTACTCAAGTACAAGATCTGAGTACTTCTACTTTTACTCAAGTACAAGATCTGTGTACTTCTACTTTTACTCAAGAACAAGATCTGAGTACTTCTACTTTTACTCAAGTACAAGATCTGAGTACTTCTACTTTTACTAAAGTACAAGATCTGTGTACTTCTACTTTTACTCAAGTACAAGATCTGAGTACTTCTACTTTTACTCAAGCACAAGATCTGAGTACTTCTACTTTTACTCAAGTACAAGATCTGAGTACTTCTACTTTTACTCAAGTACCAGATCTGAGTACTTCTCCCACCTCTGCCAACAACCCATAGTAACCTGCTTCTCATGGCTGATTTTACCCTTAACATGAGGTTCATAACCTGTAGTTAATGCAGATATAGTGAGCAAAGATGGACGATTTAATACGTAATAACTAATATTATCTAAGTTCCTCCACGTAGGAAAGCAAATAAGCATATTTAAAAAAAAAATTGTTTTGGTATTATTATTATTATTTGCATATATGGCACACATAGGAACATTTTAACAGAATATGTAGAGGGTGTAGTACTCCATATCTCCATTTACCAGCTTGCATGGACGATCTGCATGTACTCACTGTGTTTTCTTTGTGTTATTATTGCATGCTAATGGATGTGTGTGTGTGCAGAAATAAACTGCGGTCGCCCCCCCACCCTCCCCCACACTCACCTGCTGTGGGACGGCAGCCAATCGCTGGGCAGCGTTCGGCTGTACGGGTGCAAAGAGGGATTTTACCAGGAGGGGGGGAATAATATGTCCACATGTTTACTGTCAGGACAGTGGGGGGAAGTTTCTATAAAGTGCAAAGGTACTGTGATCATCTTTATTTAATCTATGCATGCATTCCACTGTGAAAAGAGTCAATATTTTTAACATGTTTTTGTTGATTCTTCTCGTAAATAATGAATGTGTGTGCGGTGAAAGGTTCCCCTGTGTTCCCTGTGTTGGCTCTTTGTTGTGTGTTGTGTTGTATTTATAGGACTTGTCTCAGGTGTATTGCCAAGTAGGTTTTCACATATGTAACATTAGCTTTGGTGTATAAGTTTAAAAACAGCAAGAAGAATTAAAATGTCTAATTTCAAAAGAGCAAATATGGAAATATTATAAAAACTATTTTAAAATCAAAAAATGTGTGCAAAAAAACACAAAAAATACATGTTATTTATATCTGAATTAAAAGGGGAAGTGCTGTGTATTTAATATTTTTTAATATTGTTTATTATTAATTGTTTTATGATACATTTCCAAGGTGATGTCTTTAAATGTCGTGTTTTCTCCTGTTTTCTCCTTTCTCACAAATAGTCACTTTAATAGAATACGCACGGAGAAAAGCATTCAATCTCTATATTTAAAGGATTGTCTGACTTTTCGCATGAAAACTGACTTAAAGACTTCTTGTATAAGTATTTATGTGGGTCAATCCACTGCATGTGCTTTTATGTTGTCCTTATGTCGGGTAAAATACTATGTATACTTATTATTTGTTTGTGTGGGTATTGTCCTCTCATCATACTTTCTTGTACTTTATGTGCATCTCTTGCCTGTACTAAATGTTAAATTCATGCTATGTCTGGAATAGTAAATAAAGCTGCGTATACAGTAATTCCCGATAATACTTGCAGTTGATTGGCTGACGCCTCAGTGTCTTTGTGTCCCTGCAGCTAAGTGTGGCCCGGCTCCCGTCCTGGATCACTCGGAGGTGGTTTGGCACAACAGGAGCGTCGTGGTGCACAGATGTGAGGAGGGATACCACAGCTGGAGAGGAAGCAACGTCTCTGAGTGTGAGTCCTCTGGAGAGTGGAGGAGCGCTACACTCACATGCATAGGTGAGAAAAGACCAAGAAAGAGAGTGCTTTATTCGAACAGATTCCACCTAAAAAGCTAAAAATAAACAAATTATAATGTGTTTTTTTTAAACCACACAAAAACTAAAGTTTACAAAATAACGGGTGCATAATCAAGATTCTTTTTCAGCCAATACCACTATAGTATAGCCTGCCTCTCATGGCTGATATTTATAAGATAATGAACTCATTACAATCTTATTTTACCCTCAAAATGAGGTTCATAACCTGCAGTTTATGCAGATATAGTGAGCAAAGATGGATTATATCCTTCATGCATTTATTCCACTGTGAAAGAGTCATTATTCTTCTCGTTAATAATGAATGTTTGTGTGGTGAAAGGTTCCCCTGTTTCTCCTGTGTTGGATCTTTGTTGTTTTCTTGTTGTAGATTTTGAGGTGAATAATAATGTTTTGTAAGTTGTATTTTATTACTAGAATCAGACTTAGACTCAGGTTTATTGCCAAGTAGCTTTTTACATTCATAGTTTTTGCTATGTTGTAAATTGCGCATGAACACAGTAAGAGGAATACAAATTTCCAAAAAGAGCAAATATAGAAATATTATAATTACTATAATCAAAAATGTGTGCAAAATAAATAAATATACAGAAAAATAATACAAAAATAATGTTAAAAAGAGGGGTTTTTTTTTATTGAATTGATATTGATTATTATGAATTGTTCTGTTGATTCTTTCTTGATTTGTTGTTTGGTGTCTTTTCCAAGGTGATGTCTTTAAATGTGGTGTTTTTTCCTGTTTTCTCCTTTCTCACAAATAGTCACTTTAATAGAATACGCACGGAGAAAAGCATTCAATCTCTATATTTAAAGGATTGTCTGACTTTTCGCATGAAAACTGACTTAAAGACTTCTTGTATAAGTATTTATGTGGGTCAATCTACTGCATGTGCTTTTATGTTGTCCTTATGTCGGGTAAAATACTATGTATACTTATTATTTGTTTGTGTGGGTATTGTCCTCTCATCATACTTTCTTGTACTTTATGTGCATCTCTTGCCTGTACTAAATGTTAAATTCATGCTATGTCTGGAATAGTAAATAAAGCTGCGTATACAGTAATTCCCGATAATACTTGCAGTTGATTGGCTGACGCCTCAGTGACTTTGTGTCCCTGCAGCTAAGTGTGGCCCGGCTCCCGTCCTGGATCACTCGGAGGTGGTTTGGCACAACAGGAGCGTCGTGGTGCACAGATGTGAGGAGGGATACCACAGCTGGAGAGGAAGCAACGTCTCTGCGTGTGACTCCTCTGGAGAGTGGAGGAGCGCTACACTCGCATGCATAGGTGAGAAAAAACAAATGTCAAGAGCTATGTTCAGACTTTGGAAGTAACATTTTAAATGTGATGGGATTATGCAATCAGGATACAAAAAAAGGAAACTGTATCCGTTACAGTTACGTTTTTTTTATAAAAAGGACGTTGTTAGATCCATTTTTTAAGTAACCCTCCCCTCACTGCCTCATATATTTTATTGAGTCTTGTACTTACATGTCCCACATTTCTTTCAGGTAATGTTTCTTCTGGTCTCCTGTAATGCCCTTTGAGCATTCGTTAGCTGGCAGAACATGTCATAAATTGGCTTTTATATCCAGTTTCAAGCTTCATTTTTACCACACACTTTTTACATTTTGGTGCTTTTTAACTTGACATTTTCACCAAATGAAGGATTGTGCTCATGGGACGTCTGGATCTTAAGTTATCGGAGAAACAGTCTGAGCTAACGTTAGCCGCAGCCAGACCGCATCAGAAAATCACTGATTTTTAACATGAAATATCCCAAACAATAAACAAAGTAGTAGAAGCTGCTCATGCTTGATTTGCAGAAGATGACATATTGAGTCTTTAACATCAGATAAAAGTATCTGTATGTTTCTTTTGTGAGGTTATTGATTTACCTAGTAAACATATTTGTAAAGAGATATATAATATAACAATAATAATATGACGTTTATCTCTTACAGAAATAAAGCCACCTGTAAATCATCTTTGTGTCCTCAATGAGAAATGTGTGCAGTGGAGAGCAGAGAAGTACGAGGAGGACACAGAAACATACAAGGTCTCAGGAGATTTCCCCTGGAGTTTATTTCAGATACGTGGCGTACCTGAAGACTGCTTCTCCATGTTTAGTTTTGAATATACTGTCAGCTGGATCATTTATTTTCAAACCTGATGAAGCTTTTTTACTTGGAAAAGTATGCAAGTATCTGAAATGTATAATACTTTTAATGTCATATTCAAACATTTTACACTGATTTCATGTTTGGAAGTGTAAACTCTTAGCTCAAGATGTCCTTTTTGTATTAGCTTCTGCGCATATAGTTTGTTTACCTTACATGTTTGGAGGTTTTTCTGACTCTGACTGCGTTTCAGGTGACGTACACGGGATCCAGAGACTACCAGAGGTCCTTTCGCGATAAGAGGAAGCGTTTTCTGAGCTCTAAAGCCGACGAGCTGCAGCTCTGTTTAAATCTACTTCCTGTCACAAACTACAGCATCTCCATCACTGCAGCCTCCTCCAGGTTCACCGCCTCCATCACCACCAACACCAGCCTAACAGGTACCTTAGTTAAAAAATCCACCTTTAAATGTTGCTGATTAAATGTTCCCTTGCATGCATCAGCGCGTGCAGTTTAGGTTAAAGCAATAAGTTAAGTCCAGAATGAAGGCTCAGCTGCGTGGATATGTTTAGGACTGATGTAACTATATTTAATCTGATGTTTTCTTCTTTATAATGTTATATACGAATGTTTCCCAGTGCCTCCAGCACTAGCTGTGGACTACAGAGAGTTTGAGACTCCTGTACCGACTCTGAGGCTCCGCAGATCTCCAAACACACTCGACCCAATCAGGTACCAACCAGTACACACATCCTTTACTTCAGTTAAAGTACCAATACGTTACCGTAAAAATACTACATTATACAGTAAGTAGAGGTCCTACATTCAAAATATAACTAAAAGTATTATCTTCACGATATACCTAAAGTAAAGTAGAACACTCGGTTCAGCCCTACTTTATTTATAGAGTAGTGCAGGAATGAGTCCTAGAACTTTTTAGCACTTCCTGTTTTCTGGTCTGGGAGTCGATGGTTTTAATGTGTTTTTGGTTGTTTGCGTTATCGTGTAAACAGCACATCATGTGCTGTTTACACGATAACGCAAACGGTTGTATCCGCAACTTTTCTCTTTCGTTTAGCCCGTTCGTTCACACGAGGCCGTAACGGAAACGCGGAAACGGACCCCGCAAACGATAACGGGTCCCAAGGTGGATAGATCTGCAACCGGAACGCTCTGGGGGGCCAAACGGCTCCGTGTGTACGTCCTATACGATCATTTCCTGATAACGATGAGCCATAGCCCCGCCTCTCCCCACCTCTGCTGCTCACTGCTGTAGCATGGTCAGTAGCTACTGTCAGTAGCTACTGCTAATGCTACTGACCATGCTACAGATGTTAGTGCAAAATCTACAGCTCCTCTACCACAACCATCAGCAACAAGTGGACATGGAGAATTACATGAACTACATGTTGCTAAATCCACCGCGGGGCATAAACAGAAGGGCAACCATGGCAACCATGCTCGGGGGTCTTCTTTGCTGCTTTTGGTGTATTTTGTGGCGGAAGTTACTACGCCACTTACAGGCCTGGCATATGTACTACAGCGTTTCCAGTGGTCTCGTGTGAACAGACACGTTAAATGAGCCGAATGCGTGTGAACGGAAGACTTTTTTGAAAACGAATTCGGTGCGTAAACGCAAACGTTCCCGTGTAAATGGGGTCTGAAATAAGGTCTGCACTTCTGACTGGCCTTCCCATCAAACTCATTAATAGACTGCAAATAATCCAGAACTCTGCTGTCCGGATCCTCACCCGCACCAACTCATCCGACCACATCACCCCCATTCTCACTCAGCTACACTGGCTTCCTGTACGCTACCGTATTGAATACAAAAACCTTCTACTCACATATAAAGCTCTCCACAACCTAGCCCCCATCTACATCACCGAGCTCCTTCAGGAGTACCCCCCCTCCCGCACCCTCCGCTCTTCCTCCGTAGGACTTCTCACCATCCCAAGCTCTCACCTCAAAACCATGGGTGCTCGAGCTTTCAGCTGCTCGGCTCCCAGACTCTGGAACTCCCTGCCACTACATATCAAGTCTGATTCCATAACAACATTCAAAACCCAACTCAAAACCCACCTGTTCAAACTGGCATTCTCATGATAAGCTGTACCCTGTGTCCTTTTGTGTCCTTTTGTAGTCCATTTCCTGTTGTTGTCTTGTTTTACCCCGGCTCTCATTAAATCCACTGTTTTAATTTTCCCTATATTACCCTATGCCCTGTAAGGTGTCCTTGGGTGCTATGAAAGGCACCCCCCAAATAAAATGTATTATTATTATTATTATTAACACAAGCTGAAGTTTTTTTATTTTTGTTCTACGCCGAAAAATCATATTGGCTTTCTGTCAAAGGAGCCCTTGCAATGCTACCATCCTGGTCAGCCTCAAAAATACATCACCACTGTATTACTCTATTTCTACTAATCATTTCTTCTTCTTTATTTGCAGTGTGTATCAGGTGTTTGTGCTTCCTGTGGATGGGATCATGATGTTTGACTGTTCCTCTCCTGCCAGCTTAGACCCCAAAATTAAATCCTCTGCAGAGTACATCACGGGACAGTTTGATGTCCAACATGTCGGGACGGAGATGAACTTCACTGTCGGGGACGGACTCCTCTACGGAGGCTTCTTTAACGCACCGCTGCAGAACGGCAGGAGTTATTATATCATATTAAGAGCTGTCAGTCAGTGGAAATCAGTGGGTGTCACTAACATAGTAACAACATGCATTGATTTGGAAACCGTATTACATTTTGCAGCTTACTTGTTAAATGTTTTCTCTCCTATAGGCTTTTAAAAGTTCCTGTGTCTTGTGGGCTAAAGTGACAGGTAATTCCCTCAGCTCAAACACCTTCTTAAATACTAAATTAATGAACTTTTCAAGGATTTTCCAGGGCTAATTCTTCCCATTCAAGGAGCAACTGCACATAGTTCGAGAAACAGATCTCATTTAATAATTCAAGCATGCATGAGACTTTGAAGCATGTGGTGTATCAAACAATTATGACTGCAGCAGAAACTCACACGCAGGCAGCGCAATGTATTTACTAATTATAAAAAAAGACATTCTATGCTTTTTTATTGCATGACTAGGTTTTGTATAGGTTTTTTTTCAAGCTGAGAAAGCGACAGACAGCAGAATGTATTTACGAGTTTAGAAAAATATCAAAAGAACAACATGTGTTAGTCTTGCACAAAATACCTACAAATGAAAGTACTTTCAATGTAGGCAGGCCTCACAGATTTTCCTCTCAAATTCACAAACTTTCAAGGATATTAAAGGATGTATTTTCCCTCGTTGCAGGTACCTCGTATGTCCTGAGGGTTTCCTCTCTGTCTGCTGTTGCAGCTGTAGGACTGGTCGCCTTTGTTCTTATCGGTGGATGCAGTTTCTGCTGGTATGGAAGATAATACTATGGGATGGAATGATATAGGATTTTAATGCAAATAGCAAGAAAAAAACTCACAATTATTTGATTCTGCTCTTTGGTTTTTCTAGGTTTTTCAAGAGGACATGACACTCCTAACCGCTGATGTCCTGTCATTTTTCATTTTAATATTTATGTACATTTCGTAAATAATTGTAATAAAGTTTTTTTCACCTCATAAATGCTTGAATGTTTATAGGATGTGAATCTTGAAATTAGAAGACACCAATTTCCTAAAACAGACATTTGTGTTTGAATGTTTATTCTTAGCAATAAGAAAACGTCATTTTGTAACACGTCATTTTGCATTTAAAAACAATTATTCATGCCTTAATTATTAATTAATTAATGTTATGAATTGATTTGTTTTGTGACCCATACAAATCTGCATTAACACCAACTTTTTTGTAAGAAAGGATATTAGAAAAGGTATTAGACTTTTAGGTTTACTTTTGAAATCACCTCAATTATTTTCTTATTTGTGTATCGACCCCTAATTGCTAAAATCTTTGAAAATGTCAGTGTTCAGCACTGAACAAAAAAAGGGTTTTCGTCCCAAATATTGTAATTAGTAGAATTAAAAGAGGTAATTTAAACATTTTCTCATTCTAGTTCTTTTGAGATACCTCTGGGAATAAACCCTATTTTTTGGTACATCAAACCATAGTCCACTGTTAAGTATACATATCAGTTAATTAATATCTAAACACACTGTATACTGTATATACAGTGATTTAAATAACTGGATTTCCAGCTTTCTCTTATAGACAGACTTCATCACAAGATACTTTTAGAGAATATTAGAGGGATATTGGGAAATAAACTAGAAAATATCTCTATTATAAAGAGTAAATTGTAGGTCTAATAATCCTAATATGATCAAATTTACTTATATGTAGATTTAAATTAAAAGTGGGCCTAATTTGGCTTATTTAAATCTACTAATTACACCTTTACCTTTGCTCTGTACTGGGCCTTTAAGTGGGTTTTACATCCGGAGCAACAGCTTCATATCCCGGATACAAGAGAGCCAGTGTGCTGCCGAAGACAACCCACCTTTAACGGTTTGGTTTATAAAGGATAAACAGGTACATAACACTTATTACTGTGTCAGTAAAGTGAAAACATTATTAAATGAGTAGTTATTTAGCCGCAGTGTTGCATGCATGCCTCAGATTCCTGCAGAGTGGAGCAGCAGGCCGGATGTAAACATGGAGGCGATTTGTGGTGCAATGTTTACATTAAGCTTTAGGCATTGAGAGTCACTTTAAAGAAGATTATTTTGTGTGTTTCTGTTACACAAAGACTCATACACAGATTGCATATTTCTCCTAAAAGAAAGCCAGTCATTAAACGTTATTTTAGCAATGGTGTTGTTGCAGTCCACTCCAAACTCCCTTTAGATTTCATATTAGTTTCCTATTAATTTTTTTTTACAAAAAACCCGAGAAATACTACAAGAGTATAGTTTTATAAACGTGTTTTATCATCATTTGTATTTCGGCTTTTATATATAAACACTATGTAACTGTATTTCCTTTTTATCGCCTATTTTACACTCGCATGAATAGAGGAAGTCACCTGAGCTAACGGTTAGCTAAAGGCTAACAACGTTTGCATACGATTAGCATTGTTTTAGTTTTCCACTGAAAAACACCGAAATAAAGAGTGGAAATTGCTCCCGAAGATATATTAAGACAGAATGGTATTTCTTTAACTGTTGAATAACTAACGTTAGCTAGCTTATGAAACATAAACGCTTGCTGTTGTTAAAATTCACACGTTTTTTTAACTAAGTCTGGTTCTCATTCACTTTTCCATGAGGTGGTCAGGTGGAATGAGATTCTGACCAAATAAGATATACTTTATTAATCTCAAATTGGGAAATGTTTTCCTCACAGCAGCATGTAAAACAAAGTATTACACACAATTAGAGTAGAAAATAAACAATTATACAATATAAACATCTCACAATAGAAGAACAAATGTAACTAAAAAGTTAAAATATAAAAGTTGACCGTGAAGATAAAAATCTGTAAACTATCTGACAAATAAAACACAATTTAAGGTCTTAATTACAGCTAACACAATATAATAGTAGGATATTAATTACATTTAGTGTGCAAGGATGGCATATTAAATTAAATATAAATGTACAGTGTGAAGTTATAAGTCCAGATGGTAGTTACAGTATATCTTTAATAACTGTATGTGCTTTATTTGCACACACTTTTATTTGTGCATATTTAAATAATACCCTTTTTTAAGTAAAATGATCAAATATACACTATTTCTGAATTTGTCCTTTACAGGTGCATCGTGTGTTGCTTCTGGCTTTCGGTCCACGATGTCTCAGAACCAGGTGATCCTGCAGTTCCGCTTCGCCACATTCGGCGACTCGATGCTGCAGAAGATGAACCTCCTGAGACACCAGAGGCGATTCTGTGACGTCACAGTTCGCATCAACCAGCTGGAGGTCCCCGGTCACAAAGTGGTGTTCGCCGCCGGATCCTCTTTCCTGAGGGACCAGTTCATCCTGCAGCAGGACTCCAGGGAGGTGCAGATCTCCATGATCCAGGAGGCGGAGGTGGGCCGGCAGCTGCTGCTCTCCTGCTACACGGGACAGCTGGAGTTTCCCGAGCTGGAGCTGGTGCATTATCTGACCGTCGCCAGCTTCCTGCAGATGGGCCACATTGTGGAGCAGTGCACTGAGGCTCTCAGTAAGTTTATCAAACCTGCACGCAAGCTGGAAGTGGAAGTGGAGGTGAGAAGAGAGAAGGAAGAGGGGTTGTCCAAGAGAGAGCAGGAGGTTCGGACTGTCCACCAGAATAAGCAGGACGATGAGGAAGATGATCGTGATAGTGATGATGATGATGTGATTTTACAGCCTAATTCCCCTCCTCAGATCTTAAGCAGGTGTCCAAAGCAGCAGGCTGACGTTGATATCGCAATCGTAAAAGTAGAATCGGTGTCTGACGAAGCAGAAAACTCCTCCGTCGCTCACTTCCCCAGGAGCCCACCTCCCGCCCTGCACTCCCCCGAGCCCCAGCACTCCCTCATCAACTCCACCGTGGACAGTCGTTGCAGCGAAACTGCGGCGCCCCCCGGGGTGTCGGGATACCCCCTCAGTCCTGTGAGCCCCCCGCCTCCATCACCTCCTGCTGAGAAGCACAGCCTCCACCAGAGGAACTACGACAAACCCCTGCAGTGGTATGTTGGGTTTTCTACAAACTGAGTTTAGGATTATCTGAAAAGAGTCCAGGAAGATTATTATCTATTTACAAGTTAACAGCGTTTAATAAAACAATGATACAATGAATTTGCAAAAGGTTAGCCCGGCCGAGCTTGCTCCAATCATGTCGCAGGGGATGAGAAAGAGACCGACATCCTGTTTGTGTCACATATTTATCATCTGTAGTCTTCTCCCATTGGCTTATTGTCGACGGGGGCGGGTCCAAGGCACGTCCTGTCGTTTTCTGATGTTAGTTTTACAATCTTCTAATATCTGTTATCATTTAAACATTCCCTAATAATAGTATTGCAGCATCAATAAGTGACACCACGTGTCATTCTCCTTATATTCACGTACACAAAATAATATTAGCTACATGCTAATGCTACAAACACTGTCTGCCAGACAGGAAGTCGAGTGTGTCGACAATGTCGTGAACATCCGGTTACAGAATAAAACAGTGTTATTAATTTAAAGTTACGGCACATATATATTGATTTTATTCCTTACAGGTACCACCAGTGCCCCAAATGCTCCAGGGTTTTCCGGCAGCTGGAGAACTACGCCAACCACCTGAAGATGCACAAGCTGTTCATGTGCCTGCTGTGCGGGAAGACCTTCACGCAGAAAGGGAACTTGCACCGACACATGAGGGTTCACGCCGGCATCAAGCCCTTCCAGTGTAAGATCTGCGGGAAGACCTTCACGCAGAAGTGTTCGCTGCTGGATCATCTGAACCTGCACAGCGGGGACAAGCCGCACCGATGCAACTACTGCGACATGGTGTTCGCTCACAAGCCTGTTCTCCGTAAACACCTGAAACAGATCCACGGGAAGAACAGCTTCGACAACGCCAATGAACGCAACCTGCAGGACGGGGGGATTGACTTTGATTTTGGGCAAATATGACATTTTTGTTGAATGCCTTCAGTCATTTACATATAGACTTTCCCACTAGTCGAATATTATCAATCTAAATAACAGTCCTGAGAAACTCACAGCTGGATGATATATGCGAGAAGCTAAGATGCTCCTCAGACGTTTCCATTTCCTGAGTTGGGAAGACTTTATTCAAACTTCCATGTGAAGAGATGTCCATGTGCTTACAAACATAGATGCTTTCAAGCAGATGAGCTTTATGTTATTGCTCTGCGCTTTAAGACTTTAAGAACATATTCATATCTGTTCTCCGTAAACACTTCAAACAAATCCACAGGAAGAACAGCTTCGACAAAGTGAACGAACGCAACCTTGACTTTGATTTTGGGCAAATATGAAATATGGGCAAACAACTCTGGATTCAGCTTTTAACACTTTTTACAACTTGCAGACCCTAATGATTTTAAATAAGGGCTATAAAAGTGATCGTGCTGTGTAATTTATTTAGCTACAAAAAATTATACACTGATTTACAGATGTCTATAAGTCAATGGTAAAACGTATTTGTCACGGAAGCTGTAGTACAACCGTTTGGCCACTACGACCATTCATAAAAATCTGTGAACTTTTTTTTTGCAGTTCTGTTCAGGGGTGTCAAACTCAATTTCATCGCGGGCCACATTCGCATAAAGGTTGCACTCAAAGGGCCGGTTGTAACTATATAAATATATAATATATATATATAAAATAATGTATTGTATTACATTATTGCCTCTGAATTGGATTATTATCGGATAGGATAATAACTTAGTAATTAACTACGTCTGAAAGCAGAAGTCCAGGGCAAATAATTGCAAGTCTCTTCAGTGCGCATGTCACAAAACGAGATGCATTGTGGGACATGTAGTTTATGGGCAACCTGCTTCTGTAAAGTGGCATGTAACCGTATAATAAACGTATTATATTCTTTGCAAGCTCTTGCGGGGCCACATAAAATGAAGTCGTGGGCCGGATTCGGCCCCGGGCCTTGAGTTTGAGACCCCTGGTTTAAGGCTTTCAGTCGTTGAAACGCAGACTTTCCCACAGTTGGAATATTATCACTTATTGAGCAGTCCTGAGAAATACACAGCTGGAGGATACAGTCTGTTACTTTTGTGTGAGAAACCAAGATTAGCATTTCAATTAGAACGGTCCTCAACCAAGTCCAATGGTGCATTCAACTGCTCCTGGGTCGTTTCCATTTCCTGAGTTGAGAAGCCATCTTTATTCCCACTTCCATGTGAAGAGATGTTATTGTGCTTACCAACATGGATGCGTTGTATGTTATTACTCAGTGCGCTTAAACAAAACATTGATATCTGTTTCCAAGAGCGGACATTTTTCAAGACAGGAATTCATTTTTCTGATTATTCCGACATCACATGAATGCAACGCAAATCTCTAGCTTTAAAGAGGCATGATTCGCATAATAGGGCCCCTTTAACAAAATAATGTTTGTATCCACACCATGATTTGGATCTTCTCCAAAATGAAATGGGTTCTTCCTTGGCTTATGTTACACCATCCACCAAGTTTCATGATAATCAGGCTTTTTGCTTTTCTGGGGAAAGATGGCGGCTGTTTTTCCAAAGTGTCACCCTCCTCTTGAAGGGTTCAACTTGAGAATGTAAGCATGAAAAAGTGTTCCTGGTCTACATTTCACTGTATCTTCCTCATCGTGGACTGTTTTATAATACATTGTAGATGCCTACATATCGTACTTGAAAGATTAGCACTGAAACACAACATATTGACTGTACTTCATGAGTTTTATTGATGAATTAACACGTCTTTGTGTCTACGTTGTCCAATGAAAAATATATCCATGTGTAAAATGTGTATACAGTCTACTGTAGCCTTTCTCTCTTAGCTGTGTGAATACATTTAACTAAAATAAACTTGAAAGAGGGCGGGTAAAAACACATTTTATTGAAGGCAAGCTACGCCGGTGACAAACGGGATGCCAAAGTGTCTATGTGAACTGAATCGGTTCTTTTATACAGACTTTATATATATCTACAGTATGAGGTACGATTAGACCAAAGTGACATTGTATCTGTCCTGTGATCATGGGAGTCAATGTGTGTTATAAAATAAAAACAGACTCTTAATTAATGGTTCATGTTGTGACACTATTCTCCACCATTCATGCACATATACTGGTATTTATGGGAATGTAGAGCATCCAAGATGTAAATACTGCCATCATAAGGGGAGCGTTTTCGTAAAAGAAAGGTTGGAAAGCACAAATGTTTTCCCCTCTTCAGTGTGTAGCTCTTTAACTCAAGCTTTTTATCAGTAGAGTTTGCAGCGAGTATCTGAGAGCAGCATGTAAATGTGTGGTGAGCTTTAACAAAGCTTCATTGTGCAGGGCTCCAAGGTTACATTTGCAAACCGGTGTGAAAATTGGCAACTAGTTGTAGTAGTACTTTTTGACATGAAAATAGCGCCATCAAAACATGCACCAATAAATAACTTTATCTTCAACATTAGTGATATTTAAATATGTATGTTACAGTCAGTGCTGCTAAATGAAAGTTTCACTAACCCGTCAATATATGTACACATTGATTCAACTGTCAAAAATCATATTTGTGAAGTTTCTGAAGGATTTGATTTTCATAGTTGTAGTGGGTACCATGAAAAGTGAAAAAAATACTTTGTTTACTTTAGGAACATGCTGACATCACTATGTTACACTCTCACTTCTATTGGCTAGCGCTCCAACACATTGTACGTGATAGGCTAAGGGGCGGGACATCTCTATGCGGTTGACCAATCATAACAGAGCCGGCCAGCTAACCAATCAGAGAAGACTGGGCTCTGGTTTCAGACAGAGGGTGAAAAGAGGTGCTGCAGCACAGACAGTATGAGAAAAATAAAGAGCTTTTTGAACATTAATACATGGAGACATGTCCCAGTAGAGACACTAGATACTGATATACACCTGAACATCAGCAGGAGAGGACTCTTTAAAGTAGAGACACTACATACTGATATACACCTGAACATCAGCAGGAGAGGACTCTTTAAAGTAGAGACACTACATACTGATATACACCTGAACATCAGCAGGAGAGGACTCTTTAAAGTAGAGACACTACATACTGATATACACCTGAACATCAGCAGGAGAGGACTCTTTAAAGTAGAGATACTACATACTGATATACACCTGAACATCAGCAGGAGAGGACTCTTTAAAGTAGAGACACTACATACTGATATACACCTGAACATCAGCAGGAGAGGACTCTTTAAAGTAGAGACACTACATACTGATATACACCTGAACATCAGCAGGAGAGGACTCTTTAAAGTAGAGACACTACATACTGATATACACCTGAACATCAGCAGGAGAGGACTCTTTAAAGTAGAGACACTACATACTGATATACACCTGAACATCAGCAGGAGAGGACTCTTTAAAGTAGAGACACTACATACTGATATACACCTGAACATCAGCAGGAGAGGACTCTTTAAAGTAGAGATACTACATACTGATATACACCTGAACATCAGCAGGAGAGGACTCTTTAAAGTAGAGACACTACATACTGATATACACCTGAACATCAGCAGGAGAGGACTCTTTAAAGTAGAGACACTACATACTGAT
Source organism: Dissostichus eleginoides (assembly GCA_031216635.1). Classification (NCBI taxonomy): domain Eukaryota; kingdom Metazoa; phylum Chordata; class Actinopteri; order Perciformes; family Nototheniidae; genus Dissostichus; species Dissostichus eleginoides. The sequence continues at coordinate 6,313,042 of CM062269.1, read as the reverse complement.
ATACACCTGAACATCAGCAGGAGAGGACTCTTTAAAGTAGAGACACTACATACTGATATACACCTGAACATCAGCAGGAGAGGACTCTTTAAAGTAGAGACACTACATACTGATATACACCTGAACATCAGCAGGAGAGGACTCTTTAAAGTAGAGATACTACATACTGATATACACCTGAACATCAGCAGGAGAGGACTCTTTAAAGTAGAGACACTACATACTGATATACACCTGAAGATCAGCAGGAGAGGACTCTTTAAAGTAGAGACACTACATGCTGATATACACCTGAACATCAGCAGGAGAGGACTCTTTAAAGTAGAGACACTACATACTGATATACACCTGAACATCAGCAGGAGAGGACTCTTTAAAGTAGACACACTACATACTGATATACACCTGAACATCAGCAGGAGAGGACTCTTTAAAGTAGAGACACTACATACTGATATACACCTGAACATCAGCAGGAGAGGACTCTTTAAAGTAGAGACACTACATACTGATATACACCTGAACATCAGCAGGAGAGGACTCTTTAAAGTAGAGACACTACATACTGATATACACCTAAAAATCAGCATGAGAGGACTCTTTAAAGTAGAGATACTACATACTGATATACACCTGAACACCAGCAGGAGAGGACTCTTTAAAGTAGAGATACTACATACTGATATACACCTGAACATCAGCATGTATGTGCAGGGCGTTTTAGACCTACTGTACTACTACATGTTAAACGTGCTCCGGGTAAAAGATCATTTGAATTAAACGATTTGAATATAAACCGCTATGTGCACTTATCATCATTACAGTGCTTCCCTGGAGTGTGTGTTGCAGTGATGAGCGGCTGGCAGGGCTGTGTGCAGTATTTATTTTATTATGAAACACCAAAAACTCTGGTTATTCCAAACATAACGGCGGGATGTGTGTTCAGGCTCACTCAGCTGCTCGTGGTGCTGTATGTGCTGGGGTGAGTAACAGCGTTTTTGTTACCTTTTGGGTATGAAGAGTGCTAAATAAATTAACTTGGATTTAATTATTAATTGATTACATTACATTGTAAGCATTCAATTTCATGTTTCTGATGCTTTTATGCACAGCAACGTACAATAAGTGCATAAACCATAAAGATAGTAATTCAGAACAAAAATAAAAATGCTAATATACTGGTTTTAAATCAGCAAAAACCCTAGTACTAGTGTATTTAAGTACATCACTTGAGTTAATGTACTTAGTTACTAATTTGTTTTCAGTTTTTAAGAAAAGCATCAAGACCCACCTGTTCTGCACAACATTTGACTGACTGTCCTTTATTTTTATTTTTTTTTCTAACCTTTTATGCTCTTAACCTTTTTACCATACCATATTTTATTCAATATGCTCCTTAGATAACTTTACATTTTATCTTTTTTAATTCATTTTCTCCTCATAGCATTGTGAAGCACCTTGAGATGACGTTGTTTTTAAAGTGTGCTATATAAATGAAATGTTCTATATTATTAAATAGTTATCCTGTAATTGATTAGTCAAGAAATTGCTGCAGCTCTGACTAATCATTTAACTTAATATTGTTGTGTTTTCTCATTATTTAAAGTGTTATCCCCTGTGTGTAGCTATGTGTGTTTGGTGCAGAAGGCGTACCAGGAGACGGACTCTGTGGTGAGCACCGTCAGCACCAAGGTGAAAGGGTTCGCCTTCACCAACGCCTCCAACATCAAATACTGGGACGTGGCTGACTATGTTATTCCACCTCAGGTATTCAACCTAACAATCAATATCTTGATTAGGAAGCACTTGACCCATCCTAGTGTTAGGAGCAGTGGGCTGCCACCACGGTCTTGCTCTCGCTCTCGCTCTCTCTCTCTCTCTCTCTCTCTCTCTCTCTCTCTCTCTGGTATCACATCATCCTGCCCTTCCAACGTGCATTATCTCGACCACATTTCCATGCCAACTTGGGATAAGTTACCCCAAGATCGCTCACTCGCTCGCTCGCTCTCTCTCTCTCTCTCTCTCTCTCTCTCTCTCTCTCTCTCTCTCTCATTAATATGTAACAATTTGAAATGTATGTTAATATTGTTTGTATATCATATTATTGTGTAATTAGAGAGATAGAGAGAGAGAGAGAGAGAGAGAGAGAGAGAGAGAGAGAGAGAGAGAGAGAGAGAGAGAGAGAGAGAGAGAGAGAGAGAGACATTTTTGACACGTGTGATCTTCTGTCCAACAGGGAGGAAATTCCTTCTTTATTTTAACCAACATGATTGTGACCCTTCGTCAAACTCGGTCACGTTGTCCTTTGGTGAGTCAAAATGTTATATTCTTACTCAGACATTTTCATCTTTTTTAAATTGGGTTTTGAGATGTTATACAACATCTTATAATGTGCCCTAATGGAACAAAAATATGTACTTTTGTATAAAACATAAACTAAAATATAATTCATTTATTAGGTGAGATTGTGTGAATGCAGGTGAGAAATCTGCCTTCAACCTTGGGTCTTTTTCCCCCCATTTAAGACAATACATTGCACGATTTCTCTTGATGACTTAGGTACATAGGTGGTAGAAGTACTCAGATCTTGTACTTGAGTAAAAGTAGAAGTACTCAGATCTTGTACTTGAGTAAAAGTAGAAGTACTCAGATCTTGTACTTGAGTAAAAGTAGAAGTACCAGAGTGTAGGAATACTCTGTTTCAGTGAAAGTCCTGCCTTCAAAATGTGACTCAAGTAAAAGTAGAAAAGTATTATCATCAAAATATAGTGAAAGTAGCGACAGTAAAAGTAGTCATTGTGCAGATTGGTCCATTTCAGAATAATATATATGATATGTTTTATAATGATTGATCATTAAAGTGTTCTCAAAGCTGGTAAAGGAGCAGCTAGTTTGAATGACTTTGTATACTGCAGGGTAGCTTGTGAATTAAAGGTCTCTACACACCAACCTGAGACCAAAGAACGCGTACCGAAGGCGTCCCGACTTTTACGTCAGCTACGTCAGGCTTCGTTGGCTTCGTCGGATAAAGCCTCCCGCCTACAAACACACCGCAAATACTTCAGCCGACGAGTGGCAATAACTCTCCTTACCAGCAGGCGGCGGTAGTGTGTATTCGTCATTCAAAAGAGGCAACAACCGGAAGACAGACTGCGTTTTATACACCGAGAGAAGAAGAACAGACTTAGTAATATAAACAAACAAACACAGCCTGATCAGTTGGTCTTCACTTTCTTCATTCCATGCCGTCATGATAAAAAAGAAACTCTTGCGTCCGGGTGAGATGAAAATGAGGAAGATTAGCCGTCTGTGTGTGCCTTCTTATCGTTTGTTTTGGTCCCTCACTTCCGCTTCACTTCTGATGCACTGATTCGCTAAGCTGAACAGCCAATCAGAGTGATTGATTTGTCCCGACGTTCTTTGGCCTCCCGCGGCCTCCCGCCGCCGATTCAACATGTTGAATCGGCGGCGGGAGGGGGCGGGAGGGTTGAAAATGTGCCGTAAAGAGACGACACACCAACCTGAGTAGTGCGACGCGAATGCCCGACTGCCTCTGACGGCTTCGGACGGCCTCTGACTCCCAAAGTCGGGCCGGTGTGTAGAGGCCTTTACTCCAGGTGGACCTAAAGTCTGATTTAACACTTGGTTATATTTCACATCATTCATCCAGATCTGTAAAGTAACTAAAGGTATTAAATACATGTAGTGGAGTAAAAGTACACCATTTACCTCTGAACTGTAGAGGAGTTATTGTTATTGTTTTGAATTAGAGACCCCTTGTTCTTTAACTCTGATTATTTCTCCATAGATTCCAGACCATTCCACTGTGTGTGTGGACGATTGTGACTGCATCGAGGGACTGAACGATCCTCGAGGCAGCGGTAGGGCGTAAATAACTAAATATAAACAAATAAAAGTATGAAAATACTCGCCATGGGACACTTGCATCACTTGCATTAAAAATGATCATCTGATATTATAATAAACAATGCTGCAGCTACTAAAGAGCCCATTTGGCTTTCACTTTAAGCACATTTTCTTTTATACTTCCGTACTTTCACGAGGTAAGATCTTGTAATACTTCTTCCACCATCGGACCTCACTTGGTGGCTTTAGATGATGTATAACTGAATTTAATTAATAATAATAAAGCCTGACATTAGACTTCTCTCCTCAGGTATTCAGACCGGTCTGTGTGAGAACTTTTCTACGACTGTAAAAACCTGTGAGGTGATCTCCTGGTGTCCTCTGGAGATAGACTCTCATCTGCCTGAGTACGAATACATGAAGTATTACAGTATTTATAAAGACAAATATTGATTATTATAACAGTATAGTTTAGACTTTAGATGCAGTGTTGTAGTATTTATAATAGTATAGGTTATACATGCAGCGTTGTAGTGTTTTAATGTTGATTTGACATTAAGTGTAATTGTATTTATTATAGTATGATAAAGATTACACATGCAGCGTTTTAGTAATATAATGTAGATTATACACGCACTCTTACAGTATTTATAGTAGTATAATGTCGATAATGAATGCAGTATTACTGTATGTATATTAATGTATAATGTATTGCCATGTTTTTATTCCCTCAGTCATGCTTTGCTGGATTCAGCAGAGAACTTCACCGTGTTGATCAAAAACAGCATCACGTACCCAAAGTTCAACATCCACAGGTCAGTGTTTGAGTTTTTTATCTGAACGTGAAATGCAAACATACGTTTTTATCTTACATTTTTGGAACGCAATTTTAAAAGCTGCTTTCAAAATTGTACTTTAGCAAAAGACGCAGCAATCTTACTGCACCAATAATTACATTTATATACCTAAAATTACAAAAGAGTACCTCAAATTAGACAGCTATAGCTACTGTTTACCACTACAAATGACAGAATAATGACTACTGTACTGTATGTGTGTAGTTGCTGCAAAAATATATTTAAAGGGGTCCTATTATGTTCAGGTTCATATTTGTATGTAGTGTCTCTAGTTTAAAGAGTCCTCTCCTGCTGATGTTCAGGTGTATATCAGTATGTAGTGTCTCTACTTTAAAGAGTCCTCTCCTGCTGATGTTCAGGTTCATATTTGTATGTAGTGTCTCTACTTTAAAGAGTCCTCTCCTGCTGAAGTTCAGGTGTATATCAGTATGTAGTGTCTCTACTTTAAAGAGTCCTCTCCTGCTGATGTTCAGGTGTATATCAGTATGTAGTGTCTCTACTTTAAAGAGTCCTCTCCTGCTGATGTTCAGGTGTATATCAGTATGTAGTGTCTCTACTTTAAAGAGTCCTCTCCTGCTGATGTCCAGGTGTATATCAGTATGTAGTGTCTCTACTTTAAAGAGTCCTCTCCTGTGGTGTTCAGGTGTATATCAGTATGTAGTGTCTCTACTTTAAAGAGTCCTCTCCTGCTGATGTTCAGTGTATATCATGTAGTGTCTCTACTTTAAAGAGTCCTCTCCTGCTGATGTTCAGGTGTATATCAGTATGTAGTGTCTCTACTTTAAAGAGTCCTCTCCTGCTGATGTTCAGGTGTATATCAGTATGTAGTGTCTCTACTTTAAAGAGTCCTCTCCTGCTGATGTTCAGGTGTATATCAGTATGTGTGTCTCTACTTTAAAGAGTCCTCTCCTGCTGATGTTCAGGTATATCAGTATGTAGTGTCTCTACTTTAAAGAGTCTCTCCTGCTGATGTTCAGGTGTATATCAGTATGTAGTGTGTCTACTTTAAAGAGTCCTCTCCTGCTGATGTTCAGGTGTATATCAGTATGTAGTGTCTCTACTTTAAAGAGTCTTCTCCTGCTGATGTTCAGGTGTATATCAGTATGTAGTGTCTCTACTGTGACATGTCTCCATGCTTTAATGTTCAAAAAGCTCTTTAATACTGCCTGTGCTGCAGCTCCTCTTTTCACCCTCTGTCTGAAACCAGAGCCCAGTCTGCTCTGATTGGTTAGCTGGCCGGCTCTGTTGTGATTGCCAACCGCTTAGAGATGTCCCTCCCCCGCCTGTCCCTCCCCCGCCTATCACGTACAATGTGTTGGAGCGCTAGCCAATAGGAGCGTGAGTGTTATGTAGTGATGTCACGGGAGTAGACAAACATCGCTGTAAATTCTCAAATATACGTTTTTTTATTAAGTAATCATATAATATTGTGATACAAATAGTACGTATCTCGCCTGAAAACTGTTATAAGTTAATAAAAGTTGTCACTATGTTCAGGAAGTAAACAAACAAGTCCAATGGAGGAAGTCCTCTGGGGGGAACACAGGGATTTTAGCCTTTGCAGACCATTTACATGCACTAAAACCTATAGAACACACTACAGGAAAGGGAAACCCCAAACAGCACAACAGGGCCTCTTACATGTTGTCCATTGTTCCCCAACACTGTATTACTGTGTGCCATTATGTTGATGTTGATGTTAATGTTAATATAATGTGTTTTCTTCCTCAGAAGAAACATAGCGCCTCATATTAACTCCTCATACCTGCGCAGCTGTCAGTTTAATCGATCCTCAGACCCTGACTGCCCCATCTTTCGCCTCAAACACATCGTGTCGGAGGCCGGCGAGGACTTCCAGGACATGGCTGTGAAGGTATGAGAATTAAAATGTAAAGTCCAATTTACTTCCCCTTACTTTCTTTGAGTTATTTCCCTTTAATTCCAGTTGTAAGGGCGATTAAATGTTGTATCTGTCTTCAGCAGAGGATTTTAAAGTGATAGCAGGGCCTTAAAATTGTTTCCAGAGAGGCTCAGTGAATAAAACTGGATTCGATTTTAGGTTTTTGAGTTTATTTGCGACAAATTAAAATACGCCAAGATAACAAATGATATAGAGTGCATGAAGACTAACTGGGCTTTTATAAAACTCCACTCAAATAATGTACACATTTCACAGAAGAAAGTATTAATATACATACAAGCATGAGATTAGAGAATATATTACAGGTATAAACAGTGAGATATTAACAATATATGCAGTTAGGTATAAAGTAGTATTAGGTCAGGTATATAAAACTGTGGTAATACAGTGTATACAGTATAGATCCAATTAAAAGTATAAAAAACACTTATACATACTACATATCTGTACAGACAGTGGTATAAATATACAGTATATCTATCTATCTGAACGGCCCTTCCACACGGCAGCGTGCGTTGCTTCAACGGAGACGCTTCCCATTCACTTTGAATGGGGTGACGTCACGCTTTGCCGAACTGCATTGTGGTTCCGTCGCGTCGCTTTGCCTCCGTTGCTCGCTTCGAAAGTTGAGAAAAGTTCAACTTTTCAAGCGTCGACGGAAGCGCCAGCCAATCAAATCATATGCCAGTACAAGCTCTAGCCAATCAAACCGCGTGCTCGATTAATGTGATTGGTTGTTGGTCGCACGCCAGACACGCCCACCGGCAAGCTTCAACGCACGCTGCCGTGTGGACATACCGTAAGGGGACGCCCACAGTCTTTGATTGCACTGATTGGTACTTATACACAGATAGATAATTATTCAGTTCATATTTAAAGGTCACCTATTATGCAAAATCCACTTCTTCATGTCTCTTCTACATCAGCATGTGTCCCCTCTTCTTCATGTCTCTTCTACATCAACATGTGTCCCCTCTGTGTAAAGAGATTCTGAAAGTTTCAGGAACAAAGATTCTCTCTCTTTTCGTCCTGATCCATTTATATAAAAACCTGTCTGAAAATGAGCTGATCAGATTTTGGCCACTTTGTGATGTCATAACGATTTTTGGCTTGTGTAACCATTAGCCAATCACCAACCAAGGTAACCCCCCCACCTTATCACCTGAATCTCCTCCTAGAGCACCATTGTGTTCTTTTTAACCAAATATCTCTCAGAGGGCGTGGGGAGGGGCTCCTTATTTTCATCTAAAGTAACAGACAGAGAATCAACACTTTGGAAACAGGGCTGAAACAGAGGGGATTATGGGATGCTGCAATGATCTGTTTGGTGTTTCAGCCAATCAGAGACAGGCTCTGTATATATCTGAGACCTGTAATATTGATGAAAAACAGTATAATAGGGGACCTTTAATGTTATTTTTTTAAGGGCGGTATCCTGGGTATTATCATCGACTGGACCTGCGATCTGGACTGGTGGGCCAGGAAATGTTCCCCCAATACAGCTTCCGCAGGCTGGACAGCAGAATCCCAAACAATGACGTGGCTCCTGGATACAACTTCAGGTCAAACTTTTCAACAAATGGACAGACCATAAAACTCCTGAGAAGGGTCTTCACTTAGACCTGTTTAAACAACGCGTATTTCATTCTACTGTACAGTTTTCATTTAACTTTATTTGTTATACTTTATTATTTTACATGTTTACGTGCATATTTACTTATTTTTTTATTCTTACATTTTTAAGTCTTTTAATTTAATTTTTTGTGTTGAATAGGTTTGCTAAATATTACATGGACCAAGGAGGAGAGGAATTTCGAACCTTATTTAAAGCTTACGGGATCCGGTTTGACGTCATCGTATTTGGAACTGTGAGGCCAGAACAAAACATGAAATATTATTTAGTATTTATTATTTATTTAGTATTATTTATTTTGTATTATGTAGTATGTATTATTTATTATTTATCATTTATTTATTATTTATTATTTATCATTTATTATTGACTATTTATCATTTATTATTTATCATTTATTATTTATTATTTATTATTTATCATTTATTATTTATTATTTATTATTTATTTATTATTTATTTATTATTTATTTATTATTTATTATTTATTTATTTATTATTTATTTATTATTTATTTATTATTTATTTATTATTTATCATTTATTAATTATCATTTATTATTTATTATTTACCATTTATTATTTATAATTTATTATTTATTATTATTTATTATTTATCATTTATTATTTATTATTTATCATTTATTATTTATCATTTATTATTTATTATTTATCATTTATTATTTATTATTTATTATTTATTTATTATTTATTTATTATTTATTTATTTATTATTTATTTATTATTTATCATTTATTATTTATAATTTATAATTTATTATTTACTATTTATTATTATTTATTATATATCATTTATCATTTATTATGTATCATTTATTATTTATTATTTATTTATTATTTCATTTATTTTATTATTTATATTATTTATTATTTATTATTTATTTATTATTTATTATTTATTTATATTTATTATTTATTTATTATTTATTTATTTATTATTTATTTATTATTTATCATTTATTATTTATATTTTATTATTTATTATTTATTATTTATCATTTATTATTTATCATTTACTATTTATTATTATTTATTATTTATCATTTATTATTTATTATTTATCATTTATTATTTATCATTTATTATTTATTATTTTTTATTTTTTTATTATTTATTTATTATTTATTTATTATTATTTATTTATTATTTATTATTTATCATTTATTATTTATATTTATTTATTTACTATTTATTATTATTTATTATATATCATTTATTATTTATTATGTATCATTTATTATTTATTATTCATTATTTATTTATTATTTATTTATTATTTATTTATTATTTATTATTTATTTATTTATTATTTATTTATTATTTATTATTTATTTACTATGTACTTGTATTTATCATTCATCGTGTATTATTTCTCTTGCAGGCAGGGAAGTTTGGAGTAGTCCCCACTGTAGTGAACTTGGGTGCAGCGCTGTCCTTCCTCAGCTTGGTAAGTACTCCTTCATTTGATATTACATTTCTCTTGTTTGACTCGATGATAGAGTGAGTTTCTCCCGCAGGTTCCTATGGTTGCTGACTGGTTTCTGTTGACGTGCCTGAGGAAAAGAGATCTTTACAGCAGACATAAAGTGTCCTACCTGAGAGAGGACGCTGACTCTGAGGGAGTACGTTTACACATTATACATTCATCAGAATACTATTGTATACTATATTTTAGTTCATGTGTCTTTCTTTTACACACAGGAGACAATGCACACCATCTTTGGAACCAAGAGACGGCATCAACATGCATTTGGATCGCTCTATAAAATAACAGAGATCGTAAACATATATTTCTTTAGTGGTTTTTAGTGTTTGTGTGTTTTTAAGGTCTGTTTCTTTTCTTTTAAAACTATTTTATGATCTTATTTTAATCATTTGAATTCCTGTCAAGCACTTTGTGATCTTGTTCTAGTGCTATACTAAATAAACATTCTCATTTCTTATTAATTCAGGTTTAATTCAGGTTCTTTATTTGTACCCGTAGGTAGATTTAGTTTGCAGAGAAAAAGACAAGGGATCCATCCTGACACTAAAAACAAACACAAACACACATCTCTAATAAAAGGACTAGTAAAAAGTACAAGTATACCCTGCTCAACCAAATCTCAAAATATTTCAAAAACATTTTAAGAAGGAAAACACTAGACATTCAAAATTCACAATTAAATAAATAAATATATAAATAGGCATCTGTGTGACACTCCTATGATGTTTAATTTGTGCAATAGCTGCTGGGAGGAAACTGTTTTTATACCTCTTCGTTCTACTCTTTGGGAACCTCCGGCCCGAAGGAAGAAGCTTAAAGGGGACCTATCAGGGAAAATGCACTTTTTGAGTCTTTTATACATAAATATGTGTCCCCGTGTGTTGGGAACTCACGCAGCATCAGAAAATAAAACCCTCTCTCTTTTCCTCCGTACCCAAATCTCTAAAAACGGGGACAACGGAGCTGATCCAGATTTGCGTCCGATATGACGTAATATCAGACGCAAATGTAGGCTGGCTTTACACCCACGGCCATCAGAAACGTTGCTATCAGAAACAATGCCCGACTGTTTTGGACGTAATATGGTCGGTGTTTACATTAGCATCGCTAACACTCAGAGCTAACCTGTACTGCACAGAGCATGTGTGTGAAGAAGCAGGAAATAAAAAGGAACTCACCTTGTGGTATAACCGGCAAGAGAGAAAGCCTTTGAGCTCCATACTGTTTCAGAAATAATCCTTGATAATCCATGATCTGGCGTTTCATCACGGCAGTATTTAGTTTAGACAGTAGCTGCCGGGTCCTGCATGAGCTCAGCCCCCTCCTCTTTAATTTTTTATCAAATCAGCACTTTTGAAACAGGAAGTGAAATAGAGGGATATGAGGTTTGGCTAGAATGGGGGATCTGTTTGGTATTTTGAGCAAAACACTTCATAGACATGTTTTTTATATATTTGTATATATCTGAGACCTATGCTATTGCCTAAAAATAGCATGATAGGTGACCTTTAAATTCTGAGTGCAGAGGGTGGGAGTCATCGTCTAATATGGAGCTGGATAACCGCTGTTACTGCCTGAGGTACAGGGTCTCCAGGTTTAGCTGTGGCTCACCAATCAGTCTGCTGGACCACTTTATACGATCTGACTCAGAGTGGACATTTTCCTTGTGTTCCTTGAGTGTTTCTAAACTATGGTATTTCTTCACACATGTAAACAGAATTATAACCTAATAAAAGACACTAAATTAAATAAGTTAGCAAATTAGTTTAAGGCATCAATAATGTTCAGTAGTGTTTCTCCTGTATACTTTGTCATAAGTGATTTGCAGTGGTTTCTGCCTTGTAGAAAAACACCAACAAGGTGAGTCTTAATACATTTAAACGTCTTCATCTGCCAGGAAAGAAATCAGAAAACATATGCCATTTTAATTTAATTTGACAGGTGGAACAGGAATCCCTGAGATCATTGGTATTACATCACTCCCACCCTCATCCACCTCCACTGGCTGTCAAGTCCCGCATAACCAACAAAGTCCTCCTCCTCACCTACAAGTCCCTCCATCCATGCCCATGCCCCCCAGTACTTATCGGACATCCTTCGCCCACATGCCCCACCCCGGAACCTGCGGTCTTCAGACTCTGGCCTGCTTACCACCCCCCGCACCAACCTGCGAACCTTCGGGGACAGAGCCTTCAGTGTGGTAGCCCCCACCCTCTGGAACGCTCTCCCCGCGGAGATCCGCAACATCCCCACGCTTGACGCCTTCAAAATGGCCCTCAAGTCCCATCTGATGGCCAAGGCCTTTGGCCCCTAATCTATTTGTTGTTTTGTCTGTCTGACTGACTGTTGTCTGACTGTTTGTCTGACTGCCTTTTGTTTTGGTTATGTTTGTTTCTACTCCTGTTCTTCTCTGTAAAGCGACCTTGGGTCTCATGAAAGGCGCTATATAAATCCAAGCTATTATTATTATTATTAATTATTTTTTATTATATTTATTTTTTAATGTAATTTATTTAGTTTTGTTTGTTTTATATTGTTTTTATTACTTAAACAAATATATTTATTTTGTTTCTTTATTAAATTTACTATATGTAATTTGCAATTTATTTGTTTTGGTTTCTTTTTTTATATGTATATTAGATTTTTTTTAAACTATTATATTATTTCGTGCCACAGGCTTTTGATTTGATTTATTAATTAACTATTTTTTTCGATATTTTATTATATATTTTTTTATTTCCTGCCATCATTGCTTCACCCTCCAGTCCAGCAGGTGGCGCTAATACACCAAATCGTTTTCGCCAAATGAATTCGACGAAGAAGAAGCTTCTCAGCCAGTATGCTAGCTAACAAACAGCGAAGTGAAGCATAGCCTGTCTTAGCTAGAGCCGCCACCATAAAAACGTACTAAAAATGACTTTTCTTACTTTCATCCCTTACTTGTTGAGTTAACTAACAACTGTATGGTGCTGCGGTGGTGTGAGACGAGGAGCTAGCCTCGCAGCTAACCTGCTAAAGGACTACTTATAACTGTTAGCCGGTTAGCTGCTAGTTAGCATCCATGGAGAAGAAACCCAACCCTAACATGCTGTAAACAAGACGCTCCAGCTGGTCTTTAATTTGCCCAATTAAAGACAGAATACAACAGAATGACAGGTGAGTGATGGCAAATTATTTAAATATAAACTTGGATAGATAAATGCGTTTTAAAGGCAGCAGTTACTAATGAAAACTGTCAAAGCTATGGGCGTATATGGACTGTTGACCAGAGGTAGGGGAAGTACTCAGATCTTTACTTGAGTAAAAGTAGAAGTACTCAGATCTTTACTTGAGTAAAAAATAGAAGTATTGAGATATTGTACTTGAGTTAAAGTAGAAGTACTCAGATCTTGTACTTTTAGTAAAAGTAGAAGTACTCAGATCTTGTACTTGAGTAAAAGTAGAAGTACCAGAGTGTAGGAATACTCTGTCACAATAAATGTCCTGCATTCAAAATGTTCCTCAAGTAAAAGTAGAAAAGTATTATCATCAAAATATAGTTAAAGTAGCGACAGTAAAAGTAGTGATTGTGCAGATTGGTCCATTTCAGAATAATATATATGATATGTTTTATAATGATTGATCATTAAAGTGTTCTCAAAGCTGGTAAAGGTGCAGCTAGTTTGAATGACTTTGTATACTGCAGGGTAGCTTGTGAATTTACTCCAGGTGGAACTAAAGTCTGATTTAACACTTGGTTATATTTCACATCATTCATCCAAATCTGCAAAGTAACTAAAGGGATTAATTGTAGTGGAGTAGAAGTACAAGGTAGCATACAATGGATATACTCAACATGTTTTGGCAGAGGTGGGAAGTAACTAAGTAGTGTATTTACAATCATATCAGTATCACACAGTTGAATAATTGCCCAACTAGAGTCTTGAGTCAGTGTTAGAAGTTTTGTTGGCTGTAAATGTTACTGCTTAATACTTTTTACATTACGTTGCATTTAGCTGACGCTTTTATCCAAAGCGACTTACAATAGTGCATTCGACCAGGAAGATACAAACTAGAAGAAAACAGAATCATATAAGTACATCAGGTTTCATAGAGCCAAAACATTTCAAGTGCTACTCAACTGGCTTTAGATAAGCCAGTCCTTTATTAGTATATAAGTGCTTTGTTAGCAATTCTTTGTTAGTAATTCTATCGCTCGAAGTGGAGTCGAAAGAGATGAGTTTTCAGTCTGCGCGGAAGATGTGCAATCTATCTGCTGTCCTGATTTCAATGGGGAGCTCATTCCACCATTTTGGAGCCAGGATAGCAAACCGACGTGTTTTTGCTGATGGGACTTGAACTCTTTCCACTTGTAGACGTGTTACGAAACCGTAAATCTTATTGGTGTTTGAACCCAAACTATCACGCTCCAGATAGCTTATCAGGGTGTCTCCATTCTGTCTTTTATTTGTAAAAAATGTTGTACTGTGCATTTTCACCATTGTCCATGAACAGTTTTTAACTAATAACTCCACCTGTGGTTTTCTCAGAGGATGCCGTCTTGTTGAACGTTCCTGTCATTCGGCAGCTGTACCACTGGGACTGTGGCTTAGCCTGCTCCAGGATGGTGCTGAAGTAAGTGCTCAGAAGAGTTATATTCAACATTTGTTTGCATTATATGACATTATCAGAATCAGAATCAAGTTTATTGCCAGGTACGTTTACACATACAAGGAATGTGCTTTGGTATCTGGTGGTGCGAACATAAACAATCTCAATAAAATAAATATATAAGTAAAAAAATAAGTATTTTTTTAAGAAACAATTTAGCATTAAAAAAGGATGTTAAAGACAAGTATTTACACCAAATTTAAATCAGAATACCTTTATTATTCCCAAAGAGGGGAAATGTACATTGTTACAGCAGAAAAGAGCCAAATGTTACCTAAGTAGCATGCACCAACTATGCCTAACCCAGAGTTGGTGGTTAACAACAAGGAGTGTTATAGTCTGTGAAATGTAACTATACATAAACCTAAAAAAGCAAAACACTTAGGAGAATGAGTATATGGCAAACTACAGAGTATTGTATTTTAAAGTGGAGGGCTGTGCAAAAAAGTGCAAAAAGCAGTTGGAGAGTTGAGCATGAACATGGCTCACAGCTTTAAGAAAGACAATGGTGTTCTTAATAATTACAGTCAACATTAAGTCAAAAAAACACTAACTTCTCGTTTTAAGAAACCTGATCCCACTGTCTTGACATCAGAAAGGTCAGATTAAGGCCGTGTTGGAAAGGTTGTTTTTCAATGTAAAATGCTAAAGATTACCCAGTTGAAGTAATAAGTAACGTGACTATTTAATAACCTCAACAAAGTTATGTAACTTCATACATATTGTTACAAATGCTTTAAACAAAGGCAATAAACAAGGCAGCGTAAACCTAGCAAACGTAGTCAACACCGATTACTGTCAATCTTTATTTAAAAGTGATTCAAAATACCTTGAATTAAGATTGAAACACGCTTACACAAAAACAAGGCGTAATGCGTGATCAAACAAGTTTGGTTTTATTGTATATGTTGTTAATTTTTGAGAAAAATCTGAGGCTAAAATGTTTTTAGTTTTAAAAAGAATCCTTCCTGTGTGAGGCATGAATCAAAATGATTGAATGTCTCTAATTAGACTAAGATGATGTCCTTACATGCATGCAACTTCATCTCATTCAGTCGTGTAACAAATGCAGGCACATGCGTTCACCATTGCGTTGTATACGAAGTCCTCTCTGCATAAAAGAAGATTATTACGCACCCTATCACCAGAGAAAAGTGGGGATAATAAGCAGACTGCAATTTAAAAACATCCAGCTCTCTTATGTTCCAATGTGCTCTATGAATAAACTAACAGTCTCTTTAAACTTTGTACATATTGTATTCTAACTGTATTTGTGTCATTGTGCTTTGTACCCATTCATTGGTATATTCACATTTATCTTGTCATTTTACTATATTCTCAGATATGTTTGTTGATTTGTGAAGCCCTCTGAGACAAATGTGGTTTGTGATATTTGGCTATATAAATACATTTGAATTTAATTTAACTGTCCAATCTTGCAGGTACCTGCACCCAATCAGTGACGAGGAGTTCCAGAGAGCATGCTGGGAGCTGAAGCTGACGGAGAGTGTGTGGACTATCGACCTGGCCTACCTCATGTGCCATCTAGGAATCAAACACTGCTTTTGCACGCAGACTCTGGGTGTTGATAAAGGCTTTAGGAATCAGGTTAGTCTTATACAGAGATGGCAAAAGTACACACATCCTTCACTCAAGTAGAAGTACAGATACTCGTGTTTAAAAATACTCTGGTGAAAGTAGAAGTACTGACTAAACTTCTTTACTCAAGTAAAAGTAAAGAGGGCTTCGAAATGTACTTAAGTAAAAAGTACCCATAACTAGCAGCTGTTTTAAAGAGTACCTGACCTCCCTTTATATTAATAGAACAATAATGTCATTGTTAGCTAATGAATGTTTCCATGCTGAACAACGGCAACATGACAACGTTTTCATTGGTCCCTCTTCTTTAGAGAAGACCAGGAAATGATGGATACACGGATCGTGATCAAATCAATAGGCACGCAATGACTCTAAATAATAATGATCACGCCACCAAACACACATTCAAACTAAAGGAACCAGCCTGTTTGGAACATGGAAGAAGTAGAAAGTACAGGTATTTGTGTTCAAAATGTAAGAAGTAAAAGTAAAAAGTCGTCAGAAAAATAAGTAGTGGAGTAAAGTACTGATACCAGAAACATGTACTTAAGTACAGTAACGAAGTATTTGTACTCCAGTACTTCCCACCTCTGGTCTTATCTATCAGTCATGCCCTTAAACCACATTCAGAAATGTATCGTTCTCTGTGTGTGATTAATGTCTCTGTTGTCTTTTGGATGGTTTGCAGAACTTCTATAAGAAACACTTTGATACAGAAGAAGACCGAGTGAATGAGCTTTTCCTTAAAGCGGAGAGCAAAGGTGTCACGGTGAAGAAATGGTGAGTTGTCTGTATAACGTTATTTACTAAGACAAAGCCACCAAATATTGCCTCATGCTGACAGAACATCTGCGGCAATCATTCATGCCGCCATATCTGGTTTCCTACAGTGGTTTTAACAAAAATGAACATATTCAGCTGAGATTTAATAGCAATAAACTCATCAAAACAATGCTGAAATGATGACATCATAATGCCAAGTTTGAGAAAAGTCTGTATTCATGCTTTGTCAGGATCCTATGCAAAACAACAACAACTTTTCAAATGCGTGTTTTTGAAATGGCGTTTGGATCAATCAGGGCTAAATATGCTACAAACATTGTAGCTTCTTTATCTACATACAATTATGTAGGCATAGACATTAAGTAAAGGATAATGTGCAGCGAGGCGGTCATTACTGGAAAAAAAACATCCCGCTTATCACACGGCCACACACGAAACACACTACCGACTTGACTCCCGATATTAATTTAAAGGGGACCTATCATGCAAAATGCACTTTTTGATGTCTTTTATACATAAAGATGTGTCCCCGGTGTGTCGGGGAACTCACGCAGCGTCAGAAAATAAAACCCTCTCTCTTTTCCTCCGTACCCAAATCGCTACAACGGAGCTGATCCAGATTTGCGTCCGATATGACGTAATATCGGAAATGTAGGCTGGCTTTACACCCACGGCCCTATCAGAAACAATGCCCGACTGTTTTGGACGTAATATGGTCGGTGTTTACATTAGCATCGCTAACACTCAGAGCTAACCTGTACTGGAGAGCATGTGTGTGAAGAAGCAGGAAATAAAAAGGAACTCACCTTGTGGTATAACCGGCAAGAGAGAAAGCCTTTGAGCTCCATACTGTTTCAGAAAGAATCCTTGATAATCCATGATATGGCGTTTCATCACGGCAGTATTTAGTTTAGACAGTAGCTGCCGGGCCCCGCATGAGCTCAGCCCCCTCCTTTTTTATTTTTATCAATTTTTTCATACCCCAAATCAGCACTTTTGAAATAGAGGGATATGAGGCATGGCTAGAATAGGTGATCTGTTTGGTATTTTGATCAAAACACTTCATAGACCAGTTTTTTTTTATATATTTGTATATATCTGAGACCTATGCTATTGCCTAAAAATAGCATGATAGGTGCACTTTAAATGAAACGTCCAGCGCTCCGTCTTTTAACCACTTTCCCTCTCTTCATCCTCCTTAGTCATTACGGTGCTTCACAGCGGTCTGTCTTACTGTCATATTGACCTCTGAAATGTCCGAATTGACCAATCAGAATCGAGTATTCAACTAAGCCATGTAATAATAGGTTTAAATGCATAGTTATCTACGTACTGTGTAATGTTTATTATTGATCAGCCCACAGGTGTCTACAATAACTTACTTTCTCTGTATATATTTTTCAGTGTAATCGTTGCTTCCCGTTATGCTGCCTTAAACACACTTATTTAAATACTACGATATCTAAAATCTAACACGAAATCTTGTCTCATATACTATCGTTATAATATAGACATCTGACAACCCTCAGACAAAGTAAACCTCACACCTGGATGTGTCTGTGGATGTTTCTATAACACCCCTTGTTGTTAAATACCAATGAAGTGCAATATGTGCAATATATATATATATATATATGCTGTTAATAACTGTGCAATATATACCTGGCTGCTAAATCCTCAGAACTGTTGCAGGATGTGTATTTTGTAAATTGTGTACTTTGTGTTTTATGCATGCTTCTTAGTTAACATTAAGCTTTCTTTGGCTCTTTTCTTGCTGTAACAAATGTACATTTCCCCTCTGTGGGAAAGAAAGAATCAAAACAGCTGTAAAAACACTGATTAAAGCAGGAAAACATTTATCAAAACTGACACTTGTGAAATTGATGATTCTATTCTCTACCCTCAAAAAAGGTCTTTGTATGTTTTAACATCTCTGGAGAGACTTTGCTGCCATCGCCTGACAAAAACAAAGAAAGCATATGAAGATGAGACATGCCTTCTTTTAATATCCATAAAGGGCTTCACAAAGCTCAAATGTGACCCGCTCTATCGAAATCAGTCGGAAGTCGCAACGGCTCGTTTCAAAATAAACGTGGATTTGCGTAAAAAACTAGTTTCTCGGGGTTCGGGTGTTTTGTTTGATTTTAAATAAACAAAGTCTTGGCTTTCAGAATATGAAACTTTTATTTCCAAAATCACACGATAAATACATTTTTGAAGCTTGTAAAGGGAAGATGACAGCTCTCACTCGCACCCTGCTGTTCCGCAGCGCCGCTCCCCCTCCCTCCGCTCACATTATGAATGAAAGGCGTATAGTAATCATAGATAACACGGCAGGGTCCGTGACAGTTTGTTTTCATCTGATTTCAATTAAACAAAGTCTTGGCTTTCAGAATATTAAACTTGTTTCGGCAAATTCAGATGATAAATACAACTTAGAAGCTTGAAACGGCATAATTACAAGCGGAGAACGGAGTAACTTGACATCACAGCAGGCATAACAACAGCCGTGTTTCTCGTGAGTGTTTTCCCCGGGAAACAAACACAATACGCACAAACGCAAAAATACACAAACACGTATACACACACACTCGCGAGCTCCCCCCAGACCAGTAATCCAAACGAAAATATTTTCCCTCCGTACTACTTTGATCATTGGCTCCGCTAATAATCAATCAGATCGATGGATTCCAGAGAAGAGGAAACTTTGAAGGCCTTTTTCTCAAAATGATGACTCGTGACAGTCATTTTATAATGTGACATATTTTGCTTACTATTTGGAGTACAACAACAATCCTGATATCATTAGAAAGCTAGGACTCTCCTCTTTCCAACAGTGTATACAACTCAAACTGTGTCTTCGGGTCAATGCGACTGATTTCGATAGAGCAGGTCACATATGTACAAGTGCAGCTAGAGGGGCCTTTTTCTTAATCAGTCCATTAATGCCAAAGAGATAACTGTCAGGCCATGAGACTGTCAAACACCTGAACTTTTGAAAGAACATCCATAACATTCATCTGTTTGCAACTCACATATATCAATATTCCAATTACTGTATATAGACTATTCTGCACAGTTTCTATCATATTCGGTTTCTATTATATTCTATTTTATCTGTTTTATTGTGTTGCACTGTGGGAGGAGCCTGGGACCTCAGATTTTCATTGTCATAACTACACTGTAGCTATGCACACATGACCATAAAAGCCTTGAAACCTTGAGGGGGGAATAAAGGTATTCTGACTCTGACTCTGATTGTGTTTGCCCACAGCTCTGTGCCGCTTCAGGAGATCCAGTCTCACCTGGAGCAGGGCCACGTGGCGATCGTCCTGGTGAACGCCGTGGTGTTGACCTGTGACCTCTGCTCCTCGCCCGTCAAATACTGCTGCTTCCTGCCCGTGGGACAGAAGTGTTTCTGCAGGAAGCCGGAGTACCAGGGGCACTTCGTGGTGGTGTGCGGCTACAACAGGACCACCGGCTGCGTTTTCTACAACAACCCGGCGTACTCTGACCGTGAGTAAACCCTCGCTGAATGTGGCATCACTCAATTTGTACAAAAATGAAGTCACAGTATCAATTGGCTACAGGGAAAAACAGATTTCAGAACTGATTGAAAGGTATAATGTGTTCAATTTCAGCTGTTAAATGGCTAAAGAAGCTGCCATTAATTGACTTTTTACCCAATTAAAGCAGCATTTTTACAACAAAGCTTTTAAAGAATGTTCGTTTTTAACTGTACATTTTAACAGAAGATGTATTTTTGTTATTTCTTCTTGAACGTCATATTAAATATCTTCAGTACATCCCCTTTCCTCCAATACTTGGCGTAGTTAACCTGTGTTTTTATTAGGTAATGATAGAATACAATTGCATGTGAAATATGTTATAAAATAGAATTCTTTTTCCTGGATTTTACTTATATAATCAGTTGACTAAAACATCATAATATCGACATAAACTGAACAGAAATAGACAAAAAAAGTGAGATCTTCTGCTCATTTTCAGGTTCATATTTGTATTCTGTGCCTCTATTTCTTTACTAACAAGTGCATTTGACTCGAGATGAAGAATAGATAAAGAAACTGACAAATTAACTCAAGCGTTTTTGTGTTTTTCAGGCGTGTGCTCCGCTTTCCCTTAGAATACAATTACATGTGAAATACGTCAAATGAAAATGTTTTTTTCCCCTGGACTTCACTTATATAATCAGTTGACTGAAATTACATAATATCGACATAAACTGAACAGAAATAGACCAAAAAAAGCACATTTTCAGGTTCATATTTGTATTTTGTGCCTCTTTTGTTTTACTTACAATCGCATTTGACACAAGATTAAGAAAAAATACAAAAAACGGACCTTTCTTTTTGTGTTTCCAGGCGTGTGCTGCACCAGCGTCAGTATTTTTGAGGAGGCTCGGCGGAGCTATGGGACAGATGAAGATATCCTGTTGATCTATAAGGAGAGTTGATGGACAGTGAGGATGAGTTTTATCTTCCTCTTCCTCAGCTCATCGTCGTAGCGACAGGACGCTTCAGATCCTCAGACTCACAGCTTCTATCTTTCTCAGTTTTTCCGGTCTTATCGATACCACTCGAAGCCTGGGATGATAATAATCCATATTGAATTTATTTTTATATCCACCTTCGCTGAGCAGATGAGTCTAAATTCATTTTATTGTGGAATTTTAACGACTGACATTGGAGCTAAGGAAATCTCAAACTGTGAGAGTTTGAGACTTGTAGATAAAATGTGTGAATCATGACAGGATAGGAAATGTACTTGTGCTTATAATCCATCCAGGACTGATGAGAACATTTAATTTATCCTTTTGAGAAAGTCAGTCGCTTCCGATGGACCATGATGGGATTTTATTTTGGAGTCAACTACGAAAGACACATATTTTGACATCCTGTTTGATTTTGCCATGAATTAGACATGTTTTGGTCAATTTAAAAGATTGGTATAAGACAGTGGCGGGCGTTATTTAAAGGGCCACACAACGCTTTATCTCTTATTTTTAACAGAAATAAGATCACATGAGTGACACTTGGAAGAGGCGGGACTTCCTCTCTTAATTTATTCGTCCTGTTGAATCCTCATCACCAGTTTCATCTCTAAATCCTCTTTACTTACCTCATTGTTACTTTTTATTCTTATAGAGTGGTGCAGGAAATAGTCCTAAAACATGGAAATTAGTCGGTATTCAACGTCCGATTCCCTTGTGTGGAAGTCAATGTTTTTTTTTTAATGTGTTTTAGTTTTTTAAGCCTGAAATAAGGTCTGTGGTTAACACAACGTTTTGTTCTATGACATAAAATACGTCAGTTATACCCCACTGGTGAATTTAAACATGGCAGTTGCTAACAAGTGTCTAAATGAGACGACTAAACATCATCACGCCCAACATTAGCCACCTTTAGCTTAGCGCTCGTGAGGTGAAGTCATGTGACCGTGCTGTAGTTCCTGTATAGCCCAACATTTGCCGCCTTTAGCTTAGCGGTTGCTACGTGAAGTCATGTGACCGTGCTGTAGTTCCTGTATAGCCCAACATTTGCCGCCTTTAGCTTAGCGGTTGCTACGTGAAGTCATGTGACCGTGCTGTAGTTCCTGTATAGCCCAACATTAGCCACCTTTAGCTTAGCGGTGAAGTCATGTGACCGCGCTGTAGTTCCTTTAGAGTTTCTAGCAGATTCTATTGCTGAACAAAACGTCCAAGTATCATAAACGTGTGTTAACCACAGAGGGTATTTTTTGCTTTTTACCGAAAATCAATAAAGAAATCCCATTGGCTTTTTGTCGAGGAATCCCCGGGAATGCTAACTTCCGTGTTGTCCTGTAAAAATACTTCATCAATGCAAAACTGTATTTCCTCAACAGGGAAAACAGGAAGTAGTTTGAGAGTCTCAGGTAATTAAAGCCCTAAAGTGTGACGTCAAATGCTATTTCAATGCAACAGTTTGTTTATGGGACTCTGTCTGGATATTGGATTTACTTCAAAATGAATTTGACAGTTTCATTGACTTTAATGGGGTACAAACATCTCGTGTGTTGTGTCGTGGAAAAATTATGGAGAAATTAAAAGTTGTTTTTTTATTAATCATGTGGCAAAACAAATCTCCACTAATGTGTTCTCTAATTGAAAGTGGTGTTAACTTACCTCACCGTCACTCCGTTGTTGTTTATGTTTAAGTTTTTGCACTACACTTTACAAACCTAGACATGATTGTGTGTTATTTAAATATAATAAACCATGAAATAGCTTTTTTCTGAATTGATGAGAAGCGATTTCCTCCTGGTTGTGCTTTTTTGGTGAAGAACAAACGGCACGTCTTACACCACAGACTTTATTTTGTATTGAACATAGAGCTGCATTTATTATATGTTGTGATTAAAGGACTTGCACATGTGCTCAACCATTGTCATTCTTCTGGTACAGTAACTTACACCACAATATAACCTGACATTTGGGCAAAGATTGAGTGAATTAAATCTGCAAATGATATTTTATATGATATGTGAGGTGTATATAGATGATACATGTGGGGGAAACTTCTGAAGCAATTGGGAGTCAGGACTCAAAGAGACACGAGGAGAGCTGGAGCTTTGATGGCAAACACTGACGGTTTATTTGGAGCTTCGGCCGGAGAATTCACAAGACATGTCACGCGCCACGAGTTGACCACACGGTTGAGATGCCAAATAAATTCTGAAGAACTCTGTAGTTCGAAGTTTTAACTAGTTCGGAGTGTAATAACCAACATTCTTAATCAGCGAGACTAAACAAATATGGACCCTGAATCTAACTAGAGCTCTCGTCCATAGGAAAGAATGTGCGCCAGGGAACCTACGTTCCTAAAAAGAAGGGCTCCTAGATGTCCCTGAACAGTAAACTACCTCATGGCAGCTTGTGCTCGGTCATAAGCTGACAACAACAATGCGCCCAAGCTGCCCCTCCTTAAGCAGGAGAGGAGAGCGCAGATGTCTTTTAAGTTGTCCCAATCCAAAAGGTAGGATCAGTTTATTTGAAGAAAAATCGGTCCAAACGTATACAGGGTTTTTACCTTCTCTCGTTACAACATTATAATCATACTAAACATATCATGCTGGGGTCATTTTCTAATCTAAAACCTTAATTCATAGTGTAGACATTTGTTACATTAAATTGTAACTTCAACTGCCCAATTCAGTTGTGATTTTTAAATCTCCCGATAGAATTTAGAGGCATCTTCTCATAAATGACCAGTGATAATAAAAAGCACGTTCAAACTTTCATTCACCAAATCAATTCAACATCAATTCCATACCTATATTCCGACAGGTGGCGGGAGCTAACATCCACAAACACATACCTATATTCCGCATGAATTCGGAGGAAGATCCTCACAGGTGGCGGGTACTAACATTCACAAACACACATCAATTCATTCCACTCATTCAACCCAGAAATTCACTCCACTTTCAAAAAGAAATTCGAGAGATATTTACCAAGTTTGAGAGAACCTTACCGAGAGCAAAAACCCAGCTCTCCAGGGAGAGAGCTTTACCGGGAGAGAGCATACCAGGGGAACCCCCCCCTCTCTCGAGTTTGCTCTCTCTCAGCCAGTGTCTTTATGCTCAAAAACAGGACAGAAAAACCTAAAGACCCTCCTCCATACCCATATTTGTGGAAACTGGGCATGGCCTCTGATGTACAGGACTGGACATGACCGGACATATTCTATGGCTATGGCATAAGACACACCTTCCCATGTTTGTGTAAAAAGGTCATGACCCCTACTCTGCAGGACTTGCAAAATATTATTCTCGGCTATGACATAACCACCTTTTTGGGGCCTCAGTGTATTTCTCCTTAAGTCAGGAGCCCCCTCCCTGTGTACTGCTGTGAGGGAAGAGGGAAGAAACTGTCTCTCCTCTCTTATCAGTGACACCCATAAACCATAATAGGCCTTAACTCAATTTAACAAACCACTGTGTTTTGTTTATACTGTAATATAGAAAATCATAAAATATGAAGCATTTTCATTTTGGGATATACAAGAATATAATTGATTATATTTGATTATAACTAACTTTCGTTTTAATTATTAAACCTAATGTGGAGATCTCAACATAGGCTTGTGAGAATAGAGCGAAGTGATTGGTTAAGCTGGGGAGTGACGCCCCCGATCACTTATTGAGAGGAGAGAGAGTAGTAACATGGAAATAGTAAATGAATGAGTAAAGACGGTCTTCCTGGTTGAACTTGCGCTGAGCTTCATTTAGTCTCAGATCACTTCCACATGTTCTCCATCAGCTTCGTATGGCACCTTGGACATAACACAAGAAGAACATCCTGTTTTGTTTTTGAAAGACAAACCTTTATTAATGATCCAAACATTTCATTTGATCACACATCCCATCAGTAAAGTCTGTTCAATGATTTCATGATCAGTTTCACTTTATCCACACCATGAATGTGTTTCATCTCAGCTATTTCAAACAGAATCATACATGATTTCCTTATTGATTATTATCATGATAAGTTATGTTCTATAAAACATCAGAGTACCCACTTTCTATTTGGACAACAACAACAACAACAACCATTAGTCTGCAAAACAATAACTGTAATATTATACAATATTTCCCAAGCAAAGACTCTAAGCTATTTACAGGAGAATAATAAATGATGTACTTATTGATTATGATCATGACAGTAAGTAATATCATTTTAAATAAACATGTTATGATGAAATAAGTGTTATAACCATCTGGGAACTCATGTGTAGTTAATTTGGGCAGCAACAATAACATTTAATCTGTCAGAATAATACATGTGATTATAAATGTCTGTTGTTTTAGAAAGTGGCCAGAATAAAATGTGTACAATAAAAGAAGCTCTGCTGCTTTCTCTCTGAAGACTCGTGCACTACAAGAGAAACAACAACATGAATCAAAAGAAATATCCAACACATATTTAGAGCAAAGTTTACATATCAGTTCAGGTGAACAAGGATCCTCCTGAGCAGTGACAGCCTCCATGGCTAAACAGACACAGGAAGGAGCCGGAAGAAAGTCCAACATTTACAGAACAACTCATGAGAAGATGTTGAAGCACATCCCATAATGTTTGATTGACAGCTGATCTCTGCACAGTGAAGACATGAACAATCAGCTCTGATGGACACACGGTGAGTTTAAGAAGTAGAAGAGTTCCTCCAACGACTTCAGGCTATTTGAGTTTACAAAACTCAGCAGTGTCTCCATAAAACATAAAGCAAAAGTCCAGCATGTAGCGGCTGAGTGAATGTGGTCTGGACTCTGTGGAGGAGAGTCATGGTTTCAGAGACGCTGTAGAAGGACAGAATACCTGCTCTGTGATCCAGGTACACTCCTACTCTGGAGGACTGAGGACCTGAGACGGGAGTGATGGTACTGTTGTAAAGAAATGAATAACTGTTTTTGTTACACTCTAAGGACCAAGATTTGTCATTGAATCCAAATACACTTTCCCCCCCTGCTCTGCTGATATTCTTGTATGCGACTGCTACACGAACTCCTCCCCCTCTCCACTCCACCTCCCAGTAACAACGTCCAGTCAGACTCTCTCTACTCAGGACCTGAGAACAATAAGTGAATCTGTCTGGGTGACGAGAATAAGACTGATGTTGTTCCATGAGTGTTGCTTTTCTGCTCCCCTCAGATAATACCAGCCGTGTTTTTCTGCTGTGTTTGGATCCAGTGTGATTCCCTGTGAATATTTGAAGAACCCAGCTCTGGTGGTGGGCTCTGCTGCTGACAGTAAAACATCCACTTCAGTCGGTGAGACGTTTGTCCATTCCTCTCTCAGGACGTCCTGTAGTTTATCTCTGACTGCTGACAGGGCCGCCGTCACGTGCTCAAAGTAGCTCAGAGGACGGATGTTGATGCTGGATGAGTGTGTAGGTTCACTGAGGGCTGACAGTGAGGGGTAGCTGTGCAGAAACTGGTTGTGATCCTCTGTGTGAGACAGCAGCTTCAGCTCAGCGTCTCTCCTCTTCAGCTCAGCCATCTCCTGCTCCAGCTTCTCCTGAAGCTCTTTGACTCGACTCACTTCACTCTTCTGCTGGGATCTGACCTGCTGCTTCACATCAGAGCTTCTTTTCTCCATGAGACGGATCAGCTCAGTGAACATCTTCTCACTGTCCTCCACTGCTTTATCAGCAGAGCCATTGACGGCCTCCACCTCCTGCTGAAGCAGCTTCACCTCCTTCTCTCCGTCCTGGATTCTCTGCTGGATGTTTAGTCGACTCCCCTCCAGCTCTCTCTGCCTCTCAGTCCTCTCTGCTGCAGCTGACACTGTGTCGTGGCCTTTATGTTCGTCCATAGTGCAGATATAACAGATACACTGCTGATCAGTGCGGCAGAACAGCTTCATCACCTCGTCGTGACGAGAGCAGATGTTCTCCTGGAGCTTCTTGGAGGGCTCCACCAGCTTGTGTTTTTTAAAGACAGGTAATTCATAATGAGGCTGGAGGTGTTGGTCACAGTAAGAGGCCAGACACACGAGGCAGGACTTACAGGCTCTCAGTTTTCTCCCAGTGCAGACATCACAGGCCACATCTTCAGCTCCAGCATAGCAGTGATCAGCAGGAGCAGGTGGGGGTCCAGTCTTCTTCAGCTCCTCCACTAAAGCTGCTAACATGATGTTTTTCAGCAGGACAGGCCTCGGTGTGAAGCTCTGCCTACACTGAGGGCAGCTGTGGATCTTCTTCTCATCCTCTCCGTCCCAGAAGCCTTTAATACACTTCATGCAGTAGCTGTGTCCACAGGGAGTCGCCACCGGATCCTTCAGTAGATCCAGACAGATGGGACAAGATAACATTTCCCGGTCCATCTGAACTCCTTTCTGCGCCATTTCACCTCTCAGTAGCAGCGAGTGTGTGAGTTTCACTTCCTGAGAGCTGAAACTATGTGACTGGTTATCTGAACAGCATGTGTGTGTGCAGTGAATGTGGCCTATCAGCTCTTGTACTTTACCCACATGTTGGTTACACCCCTCCTCCTCAGTGTGGATCTGAAGGGGAGGAACCAGGAAATACAGAGTGGAGCTGGCTGTGTCTGAGAGCAGGAAGAAGAGGGAGGGCTTCTCAAACTCTGAGTCATTCCAGGAGGAGGAGCAGCGCTCAGACTCTGACCTACACAGAGCCTCGGTTACAACCTCCTCTTCATTTGAAAAGAGCTTTTAGTTGTAAAATAAGTTGGTAAAGTTACAAAATCTGAAGGGGGTTAAATATTTGTTTCCTCCACTGTAAATGTATAGCCTCAATGTCCTGAAATAGCTGATTGAATTAGTAGTTGGATGTACAGTAAGTCGTTTTTTACTGTAAGTAGGCTACTAGTAGTAGTAGTGGTATTGGAAGTAGTAGTAGTAGTATTGTGTGTGTGTGTGTGGGGGGGGGCTTTTATATAGAAATCCTTATCCTGTGCATTCACACTAAATATGAACCTGAAAACTATACACGTCCTTTTTAATTGACACCAAAATGATGATTTGTGGTTGAAACCTTCTTTTAAAGTGCTTGTGACACGGTTTTCCCCCATCATCCAAACCATTCATTTCAGTAAATAATGTCCCCTTGAAACCGTTACTGAAGTGATTTTTGAAAATTTGTACTTTGATAACCGTTAATCTGCCCTTCAATGTGACCATATTCTGGATCTTCTCTGCGTCTGCTCTGGGATTCTTAAACTCCCGCGAAAAGGTGTGCCGCGTCACAGAGGGAACACGAACGCTTCCGGAGTCCAGTATCTGTATGCAAACAAACGATGGCGCACACAGCAGCAAGCTCCGACAGCGATTGTAGTTTAATTTTGAATGTGTCTGAGAGCTCATATGAGGATGAAGCATCTGATAGTGATAGCCTCGTAGACGATATTGACTATATGCCCTACAGATTCGAACCATATGCCATCATCCTCTTTCCCTCCCTCGCGCACACACACACACACACACACACACACACACACACACACACACACACACACACACACACAGAGTATCCTAAAAAACACATCACGTTTAAAGGTTGTTGTTCTTACCTGAGTTTTCTCTTGTTGCTCGAAGTAGGCACTTCGGGGGCGTTTAGCTGGGGGGTTGGCGAAGTCTTTGGGGGCTTTACGGATTTGGGAAGGCGTGGGAAAGAGAGTAGGCACTGCTGACGGCTTCAGAATCCGTCTTCGCGAAAAATCAATCCCAGTTTCAGCCATCAACAAAGGGCTTTCCTCGAAATTCTCGGCCAGAAAGTGGGCGCTGCATATGTAGGTCGATGTGGGGTTCAGCAGACCAGCCAGCTTGGCTGAACCTTGTGTTCTGCACGTTTTTCTCCCATGTGCGCTGACGCTTGACATCCGTTGGAAAGCTATGTATGCTGATGTTAAGTTCCTCATTTGCTGTATTGGAACAGCCAGACACAACGCATCGTCGAACCATCTCTACGCGTGACAAATCCCTTCTGTCCCTGTCTGGCTCAATGGGAGCAGAATAAATATGGCCCTTTGTGACGCACTTCCGCCTTCGTCCCGAAAAAGGAAACTGAGTGAAGGACTTTTCCCGCGATATTCGAAATTATTGATATTTATCAATACGGTATCGCAAATTCATTTTTAAACTGATGGTTCGAGATGACTAGTAGCCCAACATTGCATTGCACAACAATAGGTGGGATGGTGTCACAAGCACTTTAAATCTTTTCTTTTTACCCTCCAACAGATGTGTCTCAATGGAGAAGAAGAAACCTCAGATTCCTTAGAGTCCATCGAGGTGAGTTCCTCCGAGGAGACGTCCCCCGCTGTGTCCCCTTCCCAGGACCCCCCCCCACAGGACCCCATCACAGAGACACCCCTACCTAACGTGATCCAGGAGACTGAACCTCCTTCCTCACTCCCTTCCTCACCTCCTCCCCTCCTCATCTCCTTCCCTCCTCTCCTCTCAGAGGATCCTCAGAACTCCACAGACCCCCTCCCTCTCCTCCCTGAAGACCCAGCAAACATAGCTCTGTTTGTGGACGTTTCTCCGAGCGCTGACCTCCTGAACGTCCTTCCACATGTGGACGCCTCTACCACCCGCTCCCACCCCCCTCCAGAGATTCCTCACCCTTTCTCCACAGCAGCCCCCACCCTAAAGGTCCCTCTAAGCACCGCCCTCACCGGGGTCCCTGTTTGCGTCACGTTCCAGTTCTACACCCCAGAACCAGAACCAGAACCCAGAGGAGACAGCAAGTGATCCAAAGAGACTAAGTGAAGTGTTTTGGCCGTGCTGCTTTCTGACAGAGGATCTGTGAGGGTCTGAACG
Organism: Dissostichus eleginoides; assembly: GCA_031216635.1. NCBI lineage: Eukaryota > Metazoa > Chordata > Actinopteri > Perciformes > Nototheniidae > Dissostichus > Dissostichus eleginoides. Next base: position 6,282,910 of record CM062269.1, on the reverse strand, counting down.
AAATCTGATTTTAAATAAAATACATCATTACGGTCTGCTTATTATGTACTTTATAACTCTATCATCTTTATTTTCCATTTCATTTCATTTTTGAATGATTTTTTTATTTTTTTAATCTATTTTATTTTCACATCTTTATCAATTGCTTGTCAAACCCTTTGAAGTGTATCAGAGGAGCTCTAAAAGGTGCTATATCATTGTTTTGAATGTGATAATTGGTCATCATTTTATCGTTATTTTTACTTTACTTCCTTTATTCTACCTATTTCTATTATTTAGATTTAATCATTTTTTTAATCATAATTTTTCATTCTCTGTAATTTCACTTAAATGTTGTTTATTATGTACGGAGCCCTGGAGGGTTCATAGAGAGAAAAATAAATAAAACGTGGCCACGCTTTATTTATTTTTCTCTCTATGAACCCTCCAGGGCTCCGTACCAATCCACTTTATTTCTATAGCACATTTAAAAACAACAGAGTTGAACAAAGTGCTGTACATCAACAACTGAATAAAAACATAGCATACATTCATAAAAAACAGACAGGACATGAAACAAATGTAAAACACGAGACGATGAAACCAGATCAGAAGCCACAGACTGAGAAACTCTCCTACGTGACGTACAAACAGTACAGAACACCAGTAAGATAAAAACCCAAATGTAAAAGCACAAGTGTCACCTGGTCTGTAAATGCCAGGGAAAAGAAGTGGGTTTTTAAACGAGATTTACAAACAGGCAGAGTTGGAGCAAGTCTAACCTGGAGGGGCAATTCGTTCCATACTTTTGGAGCTGCAACAGCAAAGGCTCTGTCTCCTCGCTGCTTCAACCTCGATGTAGGGACGACCAGAAGGAGTCTGTCTGCAGACCTCAGTGACCGTGTGGGTGTGGATGGTTTAAAAAGATCTGCCAGGTACGGGGGGGCTAAACCGTTTAGGGCTTTGTATGCAGACAATAACATTTTAAATTGTATTCTAAAACTGACTGGTAGCCGATGTAAAGAGGCGAGTACAGGCGTAATATGTTCACGCCTGCCTGTCCTTGTAAGGAGGCGTGCAGCAGCATTCTGGACCAGCTGTAGGCGAGACAGGGAAGCCTTGCTTACTCCAATGCACAGAGCGTTGCAGTAATCCAGTTTAGTGGATATAAAACAATGTATTACTTTCTCAAAGTCATTCAAAGAAAGGAAAGGCTTGACCTTTGCTCAAATTCTTTATGACTTCTTTTATGTTACACCACTTTTAACATCCTAATTGTTGTTGTTTGTCAAACACAAGTCTAAATATCCGACTCCACTTGGCTTCACATTTATCACGTTTCCTTAAATCTGTGTTTTATTCGTTATAAATGGTGCTAATGATGGAGCTTTATATGAGCGTCTGAAAACGTAATCTAATTAAATGTCATTATCTTTTTCAATAAATCTATCCGAGGACAACACAGTAAAACAAGATCTTCGTAAAATTCTGTATTTTATTGGGTATTTTTATTAATTAACACAAGGGTCATTCCAGAATTGGAGGACAATTTAGACACCAACATTTTTGCAAAATTTAACCTTTTATTTTATTATTTTTTGTTATGTATTTAGGAAAAACAGATAATAAACCACCAGTGATTTGCCCAGCTAAGGCATCAAATGTATATTTTCCAATGAAGAAGTAACCCTGTTACTCTAATTATAGTTACAGGGTTGCAAGTAACAGGGTTGCAAATCAATGCTAATTTTAGCTTTTACCTCAGGAATTAATGCTAGCTGCACAATGTAATGCTATTGTCAAGGAATGGACACTTAGATATTTAACTAAAGAAAGATACATTTGAAATTCATTTGTTTTAGTCTCATAATGTGAGTAACAGGGTTGCGTTTATAAGAGTGCCACACTCCTTCAAGAGTGACAAGATTGGAAATATATTACAAATAAAAGAGAGGACTTAGTTTTGGTCTACCCATGGTAGTAGCACATGGGCACACGGTTGCAATGGGGAGCTCATTCCACCATTTTGGTGCCAGGATAGCAAACCGACGTGTTTTAGCTGATGGGAACTTGGGTCCCCCTCGCAGTGCGGGTGCAGCGAGCCGTTTGGCCGATGCAGAGCGGAGTGCACGTGCTGGGGTGTATGGTTTATCCATGTCCTTTTCTTTTGAAGGCATCTTTGGGCACCTGGTGTAATCGTATATATTGGACACAGGTGGTGGTGGAAGTAGTGCATTAATAGGCATATGTTTTTGTTAACATGGTGATTCAAGCAGGATTAAACAAATAAAGCCACGAAGGAAAGGCTTCAGGAAAGGAGGAGGAAACCGTACATTGTGATATGAAATAAATGGAACAAAGCGACTCCTGCCTGGATCATTTCTTTATTATTGTGGCCGCTGCAGACACATTTAAACATAATAACAGGGTCTGAACCTGGTTTGTTTCATACTTTAATTTACTAAAGAGGAATATCCTCTACTCCTTCACAACTTTTGGTTTGAAGTCATGTTTGACCGCCTCGGTGAGTTCCTCTGCGTACTCAGGGTAACGGCCAGTCATCTGCAGAGAGGAGAACAGTGTGAGATTAACAGTCATCCAGGAGAATAGTAATATTAATACGACGACAAAAGTCATAGTATAGTATGTTGAAAAATGAGTCATAGTATGTTGACATTTTTTTTTTTTTAAATAGTAAAGTATGTCAGGGAAAAAAAGTCATAGTACAGTATGTAGATATAAAATAGTATAAAGTTATAGTATGTTTAAAATAATAATGTAAGTATATATATATATATAAGTAAAAATATATATATATATGTATATGAAAATTATGAGAAAATGTGTTGTGTAGTGTGTAAAAATATCATGAAAAAACACATAGTATATTAAGTCCCAAAAGTCATATAGTAAGTTAAAAAGATATCTTAAAAAGGGTTAGGGTTAGTATTGTTTTTTTTTTTTAATATGAAAAGATCATGGTATTTGAAAATAGTAGGAAATAAGTCATAGTATAGTATGTTTAAAATACATCATGTGAAAAAGTAATAATGTAGTATGCGGAAAATATGTCATATTTTTAATTTACAGTATGTTCAAAAATATTTTTAAAAAGAAGTGTATAGCAGTGGAAAATCATAAAAAAGTCAAGGTATTGTATGTCAAACAATACACAAAATATTCATAGGCATAAAAACATGTGTCACAAAGGGAGTTTTTTTACACTATTGTTATATTTACCTTGAAGCTCCATTTATCACTGATTTGTCGGTTCAGGTTCAGATCCATCTCCACCACCAGCAGCCCGTCTCTGGTCCTGGAGAGACCCGGAGAGCGGCTGCCGTCTGGGGCCGACACGTAGCTGGAGCCGTAGAAGTGCCCGAAGTCATGGTGGGCTGCAAACATCAGGAGAGAATCTGTTACTCCAACTGGGACTGAAACAATTCAGGGTTTTTCTAGAAAATATAATATGAGGGCAATACTGTGGCGCTGATCTTGTAAGATATATCAAAGAACATGACGGAAGAAACCCCACAATTAACGAAAGAAACCCCTCGGTTAACGAAAGAACCCCACGGTTAACGGAAGAAACCCCACGGTTAACGAAAGAACCCCACGGTTAACGAAAGAACCCCACGGTTAACGTAAGAAACCCCACGGTTAACGTAAGAAACCCCACGGTTAACGAAAGAACCCCACGGTTAACGGAAGAAACCCCACGGTTAACGTAAGAAACCCCACGGTTAACGAAAGAACCCCCACGGTTAACGAAAGAACCACATGGTCAACGGAAGAAACCCCACGGTTAACGGAAGAAACCCCACGGTTAACGAAAGAACCCCACGGTTAACGAAAGAACCCCACGGTTAACGAAAGAACCCCACGGTTAACGAAAGAAACCCCTCGGTTAACGTAAGAAACCCCACGGTTAACGAAAGAACCCCACGGTCAACGGAAGAAACCCCACGGTTAACGTAAGAAACCCCACGGTTAACGAAAGAACCCCACGGTCAACGGAAGAAACCCCACGGTTAACGAAAGAAACCCCCCGGTTAACGGAAGAAACCCCACGGTTAACGAAAGAACCCCACGGTTAACGGAAGAAACCCCACGGTTAACGAAAGAACCCCACGGTTAACGGAAAGAACCCCACGGTTAACGGAAGAAACCCCTCGGTTAACGGAAGAAACCCCACGGTTAACGGAAGAACCCCACAGTTAACGGAAGAAACCCCTCGGTTAACGGAAGAACCCCACGGTTAACGGGAGAAACTGTCTACAACATAGACAGTCCAAATGCTAGAACATGCATGTGTCTATACAGAAGAAGAAGATGAATCCAGCTGGATGGCAAATCTCTCACCTTTTTTTCCATCACCAGATGTAAATTCACTCTTGAAAGTTTCCTGCATGGAAAAACAACAATGCACATCATTTCACTTTCAATCAGTGGTGATGACCAAAGACATTGTTCTTTATTTTGTATGCATTTACCGAATAATCTCTAATTTAAATGTATATGTTTGCAGTTACTGAGACTAACTTACCGTCCCCACTCTGTTTATAGCGCAGGTGAAGCAGTGGTTCGCTATCGCTGCGTTCCTCGCCTCGATCGACCACATGGGCTCACTGAGGACCAGAAGAAAATACATTATATTCAAGCATGGGGAGAATTGACTTCTTCCGACAAAACGATAATGTGAGTGTATATTTATTTGTCAGATGAATCCAGGAGGATGTCAAAAGTATTCCAGGTTTCACCAAAAAATAATATTGTGGGCGTCATCAACAGAGAAGAAATAATATAAGAGGTCCTATTCTGCTTCTTGGGGTTTTCCATTTCCTGTAGTGTGTTCTATATGTTTTAGTGCATGTAAACGGTCTGCAAAGGACACAAAATCCCTGTGTAACACTCGCGCTCCTATTGGCTAGCGCTCCAACACATTGTACTTGATAGGCTAGGGGGCGGGACATCTCTAAGCGGTTGATCAATCACAACAGAGCCGGCCAGCTAACCAATCAGAGCAGACTGGGCTCTGGTTTCAGACAGAGGGTGAAAAGAGGTGCTGCAGCACAGGTAGTATGAGAAAAATAAAGAGCTTTTTGAACATTAAAGCATGGAGACATGTCCCAGTAGAGGCCAAGTAGCTTTATAGGTCCCTTTAATGTAACCTTGCTTTACTTGGAGAAACAAAAGACACATTTGCACTGATAAAGACAATAAATAAATACTTGTTTTTAAGCAGGTTTTGCCCTTAATTGACAGGGAGATAGAGACAGATGTGATGAAGCAAAGGTCAATAGTCCAGTCTGCTACCTTCAGATCGCTTTTTTAAAGATGAATTCCTGTGAAAAACCTGAGCCTGTTACCTGAGCGCTCCGACAGTAGCTGACGGGTTGAAGATGATCTCCGCTCCGTTCATGCTGAACATGAACCAGTTGAGAGGGTGATGGCGGCCGTAGCAGATATTCACGGCGATGTTCCCGAACTGCGTCTGAAACACCGTGTGTCCGCTGTCGCCCTCCATGTAGTACGTGGACTGAGGGGGGAAAGAAACACAGTGAACATTACATTTATTTGCATAAGTCTCAGCACGTTTTCTTTTACATACAAGAAACTTGCTTCGGGGGATTATTGAAGAAAATAGTACATACATATATTTTAAAATGCTCTGTAAAAAGGTTAAATACATCTGAGCTCAATTGAAAGCTGTATAGAAGAGAAGTGCAATACAAATAATAAAACTATGAACACTATATATCCATCAAAATGAAAGCTTTATAAAAAGAATTAACAATAAAAATAAGAACAATTATATAAAATATGTAAAATATATATGAAATAAAGATATTAGCTTTTGTATGGGTAATATACAGTATAGTGTATGTAAATATGTAAAAATATAGCTCGTATAAAATACAAACATTAACATATTAGGAAAATACTATCAAATGAAGTACAATATATGTCGGAATTAAAATAAAGCTGCATAGAAACAAATTTGAATAAAAAATATGAAAAATATGTAAATGTCATATCTATAAAATACTATAAAAAATGGTCAAATAAATCTAAATTCCCACACTGACCTCATTAAAGTCTCCGATCCTGGGAATGTGGTTCTTCCGGGTCTTTCCCAGGACGTTCCCGGTGTTAGAGATCACCACGGCGGTGTTCCACAGGGTGCTGTGCCGAGCATCTCGCTCCAGAATCGGAGAAATAATCACCATGTTGTATTTCTTGGCCAGCTAGAGACAGAGATCACAGTGTTAATATCATTTAAAAGGTTCATAAATAATACTGAATATACTAATGAAGCTCAGCGCAAGTTCAACCAGGAAGAGCGTCTTTACTCATTCATTTACTATGCTATGTTACTACTCTCTCTCCTCTCAATAAGTGATCGGGGGCGTCACTCCCCAGCTTAACCAATCACTTCGCTCTATTCTCACAAGCCTATCATAGCGCTCCGCTAACCCTTTTAAATCTGCTCTCCCCTCTGACAGCTGTCATTTCAGGTGACTCGACGCAACCCTCCTCCCCCCCTTTTCACCTCCTGTCTCTCTGAAACCAGGGTCAAGCTAAGCCCCTCCCCTTCAGACCGACCCCAACTATCCATTCACCACCACCAGGGTCTAGACCCCGGGGGGTTTCATCGGATCGGTTCTCCCCTCCCGAATGATACTCCCGCACAACGGGGCCTAATCGCCAAAACTCCATCACATTCATTTGTGTATTCCTGGCAATAAATATGTATTCTTACATCAAAACCGTCTCTCCTGATTGAACTATATGAATGGGTGAGGCCGAGTTAAACTACCATATGATATAGGTGGTAGATATATGTATTAATAATGTTTTTGATTCATTTTAATAGTTGTGGTGACTCATTGAATGTCATATAGAGCAATTTCTTTATTTATTTTTTTTTATTAAATGAATGTATAATTGTGAAAGCTGCCTTTTTAAATAAAGTACTTCACTCTCTCTGTCTATGAACAGTTTTATTTCATACTATATTATGACATCTTAATGACTTTCCATCAAATATTAGTGGGACTTTTTATGACTTTCTTTGACATAATTTTCCAAGACTTTCTATTGTTTTAACAAAATATTGTGACATTTTCTGCCATATTTACCTTGACTTTTTACATTATTTTTACACCATATTATGACTTTTTATGGCATACAATGACTTATTATGACATACTATACTATGATTTTTAACATTTTATGAAATAATATGCTATGACTATGATGCACATGCTACCCTGCAGTATATGTATATGTAATTATACATATGTACTTTTATGTACGATAAAAGATAAGCTCCTCCTTTACCAGCTGCAACATTAAAGTGGTAAATCTAATAATTCACCCATATTTTTATTCCAATATTGCATTATATATATTCTAAAATGTGCAGAATGAATACTTTTGGAGCACATTTGAATGCTAATACTTATAGGTTATAGCAGGACTTTAACTGGAGAAGCAAAAAACACATTTGTGCTGATATAGACAATAAATATATCTGATGTAATCCCAAATACTTGTTTTTAAGCAGGTGTTGCCCTTAATTGACAGGGAGATAGAGATGGATGTGATGAAGCAAAGGTCAATGGTCTATTCTGCTACCTTCAGATTGCTTTTCTTTAAGAGTAATTCCACTAAAACATCTAAATACACTAATCTGAACCTGAAAATGAGCAGAATGCAGGGCTTTAACTTGTAAGTATTTCTTATATACTTGTATTGCAGTAATGATTAACCTCTTGGCAGAATCGCGTGGTGTTTCCTTCCTCTGCAGACTCTGCAAACTCCGTCCACGGCTCCTTCTCTCGGGTGCAGAAAGCGAAGGGCATGGCTGTGGAGAGGAATCACTCTGAGTGTGTTTCTGTAGATGAAGTGTAACGTGTGATTTAATAAAGAAACTCACTCCAGGTCTCCTGAAAGCAGACGATGTTCACACCACACATGGCCGCCACTTCCACCATCTCCCCGACACGGCTGTGCATCGCAGTGATCTGAGGAGGAGGAGGACATAGTAATACAGTTCTTTCAATTTTTTGGAATCAACTTTTTATGATATTTGTCACATGAAAAAAAAAATGTATTACATTTTTACGAGGTAATATACTATGACTTTTTTACGATGTATTTAACCGGAGTTGGGAGAAATATTCAAGTATTGTACTTGAGTTAAAGTAGAAGTACTCAGATCTTGTACTTGAGTAAAAATAGAAGTACTCAGATCTTGTGCTTTAGTAAAAGTAGAAGTACTCAGATCTTGTACTTGAGTAAAAATAGAAGTACTCAGATCTTGTGCTTTAGTAAAAGTAGAAGTACGCAGATCTTGTACTTGAATAAAAGTAAAAGTACCAGAGTGTAAGAATACTCTGTTACAAATATTTTTAGGACATACTATACCATGACATTATCCATTAATATATCTAAATTATGTAAAGTCTCTCAATGTTTAGTAAACTCTAACTGGAAACCACGTCAGGTGTGTGTTAATAAAGTGTGTGTGATCCAGACCTGGTCCAGGATGGGGGCGTCGGTCGGCAGCACGATCTGGTTCTGGATCAGTCCGACCCGGGTCCTCCTGGCCGGCCTCAGCTGCTCCGGAGACGCTTCAAACCCAAAGCCCTGCAGCTCAAAGTCCCGCTCTGAGGCGGCGCTGACAGCAGCTGCCGGCAGATCCAACTTCCTGTCAGTGAGGAGAGTTTTGGGAATGTGGACACAATGGACACACAGTAATAACATGTATTTCAGGTGGGTCTCAGGTCTTTACATTGATATTTTGGGGGGTTTAATGAGGTAATTATCTATATTAATCACCCTTTAATCTCATGCTGCACTATAATGACAATATAATCATTATTGCATGTATATATTTTCTGTGATTACTGATTATTAAACTGTCCCTTTTAGCTTTTCTTAGTAAATAATGTTAATGGTGTGTCTGTTGTTTGTTGCTGTGACGTTTTTGCTTCCTTATATGAGTGAGTACTGTATGTGAAAATAATACAAACTATAAAATAACTTTTTATATAATTGTCATAAAATATGAAATTTTTCTATATTTTTAATGATTTTTTAAATATATTTTTACAACATTTGATACTATGACATTCTTTTATTATTTCTTTATGAGATATTAAACAATTACTTTTGTATTTTTGACATATAACATGACTTTTATGACTTTTTTATGGAAGTTATACTCTGACTTTTTAATTAACTTTAATATAAAAACTATACTATTGCCTTTTTTTATAATTTTTTATGACATATTTTACTATTACGTTTTTTATAAAATACTAAAATGTGTAATTTTTTAAATATATTTATGACAAAGGCCTACTATAGTATGACATATTCTGGACCAGGGTGCTTTCCAGCATTACTTTTAACCAAAAAAGCCTAAAACACAACATTATTTTAACATATATGTGAGGTTCACCTGGACATAGAAACTGTAAGTTATTATGTGCACAGGTTAAAGGTTGTTCAGGTTAAAGGTTGTTCAGCTCTGACAGAAGTTGAACTAACCAAAGTCCACTGACTGAGCAGAATAATAATTTACCAAGAAGGAAAACATAGAACAGAAAAAGCATGGTAAGAAAAAGAAAAATAAAGATCCATATTCCTGGACCCCAACTCACTTCGTCTCCTTCCCGAATAAGATGCGTTTCACCTCGGACAGCTCGGCCTCGGGCAGGTGGGTCTCCAGACATTTTTCCAGGGACTCAAACTCACAGGAGGACATTTCGGAGGCTGTAAGGGGGGCAGTTTCTGCGGGTTCAATGGACGTTTCTGCGGGTTTTGTGGAAGTTTCTGCGGGTTTTGTGGAAGTTTCTGCGGGTTTTGTGGAAGTTTCTGCGGGTTAGCAGCTCGTGCAGCTCGGTGCTGTTTCTGCTCCTCTTGTTATATAACAGTGTGTTTTCTCGCAGTCCGACGCAGGATTTGGTTTAGCAGAAGCTACGGTGTGTCCAGAGGCTGTCAGTGGATGTTTGTCAGTAATTAACCCCAGACCCCCCCTCCCAGCTGTGGGGAAAGGCATTTATTGAAGGAGGCGACCTCCGGGGCATGAAGCCAATGCGGAAGAGACTTTTCTTATGTACAAAACAGCGCGGCTTTTGGAACAGAGGAGGAACAGATGCATACAGAAGACAGGACTAAACATCAAAAACTGACATTAAAGTATAAAATAAATTAAAACACAATAAAATGTAAATACAGTTATGTTCTTCAAATATGCTAAACCGTTTTATTGCATTTTTCTTTTTTTTTTAAATAAACTTTATTCATCAGTTTTTGCATGAATATTTTTGTACAATTGCATATGTAAAAAGTAAACACATGAATTCCCTTTATATAAAAAAACATCACACATTGCAAAACACTATACCATAAAACACATAACAAAATAAACAACAATCCAACCGGGAATACGTAATTTTACTCAAGTGCAAGTACACATTTGAGGTACTTGAATATTTTCACTTTATCATACTCAAACTTCTACTCGTCTACATGTCAGAGCAAATATTGTGCTTTTTTCTCCACTATGTGTCTTTGATAGCTTCATAAAATATGTAAATCACCTCATAATTATATTGTATTAAAGGTAAAACTACCAAGCAGTATAAGTATAAACTCCACATTCAATAATTCATCATTAATGATAATAAAATAGTATAAAATATATGATTCTAAAATGGGTAATTCTGCATAATCAGTATATTTTGATGCAGGACTCTTACTTGTAACAGAGGGTTGTACGCTGTAGTATAGCTAGTTTTACAAAACGTTCAACATGTGAGTACTTCTTCCACCTCTGACTTTAATAAACTATTTGATTTGTTTTTTCTTGTTGTTTGCAGAGATGTGTTTGCTCCTCTGCGTCCGTCCTCTCGTCTTCTTCTCTTGCTCCTGATCGGGGTTAGACAGTTTCCTCAGCAGCTCTACAAAAGAAGACATTAACCTTTAATTATATGTTAGTGTTGACCAACAGGACAGGTGGCCTTTTTTAATATATAACCCTGCTGGTTTGTCACCTGTTATCTCCGGATGTCTGCAGGGGTTCAGGAGAGAAACATATTTCTGACCTGCAGCATCATCCTCTCCTGGAGAAAATATATCATATATTTTAATTAGTATTTTAATGTGGTAGGCTATAATAACAGCTGGATACATTTGTAGGATATTCTCCCCATACATCAATATGAAATATATATATATATTTTAAAATGTAGAATACCTCTAGTATAGCAGCAATACAGTAGTTTAACACTATACAAAAACAAATGAAAACATATTTATTTTTATTTTTTAATGAAAGAGACACCATTTTTACATTATCCATTGCCCTTAATATATTATTAATAATTATTTACTTTTATTATAATTGATTATATTCATTTTAATATTTTATTAGATACATTTTTGGTTTGTTTTGGACGAAGGCATACCCTAAAGCTCCTATATAAGCAACAACAATGCATTTACAACTGATGTAATAATGTAACACAAAATAAAAAGAAAGTTTTGTCTCTTATTGTCAACATTAGATCAAAACGTACTGCACACTCTCAGCAGGAAGTAGTGTTGTCTCTCCGTCAGCACGCTGCTGGCCAGAGCGACACTTTGCTGCTTCGCCTCCAAATCCATCACTTTCCCACCGCCGTCCATCAGCTCCACGCACTCTGCACGAGGGAACGCATGATGTTACTATTACAAGACATGACGGAGGCCCTGAGAGGCAAATGAGCTTCAAAGGCAGGCAAGGCAAGGCAAGTTTATTTATACAGCACCTTTCAGCACACGGCAACCCAAAGTGCTTTACAAAATGAAATAAAGGACATTTAAGAACAAATACAGTGGAAGCACATGGCATTTAAAAACAGGCATTTAAAAACAGGCATTTAAAAAGCGAAGATAATAAAATAAACACAACAGGTATAAAATACATGGATAAAAAGCCATCCTGCAGTTTGAATTTGAACAACTCACTCAAATGCTGCGTCAAAGAGATACGTTTTTAATCGCGATTTAAAAGTACTATCAACAGTTGCAGCGGACCTGCAGGATTCAGGCAGTTTGTTCCAGATGGTCGGGGCATACTAAACGCTGCTTCTCCATGTTTAGTTCTGACTCTTGTAGCAGAGAGCAGACCCGTCCCAGAAGACCTGAGACTCCTGGATGGTTCATATTTCTGCAGGAGGTCGTTGATATAATTTTGTCCTGAACCATTCAGTGCTTTAAAAACCAGCAATAGAACTTTAAAATAAATTCTTTGACACACAGGAAGCCAGTGTAAAGACTTCAGTACTGGACTGATGTGATCCACTCTTTTAGTGTTAGTGAGGACTCGGACTGCGGTCAACTCAGCCGTCTCTCAAATTTGCTTGGTCAAATGAGCAGCTCTTCATTTTTGAGTGCGCGATTAATAGCGTCTTTACGGTAATCGCCGAGAAGCGGCACTGACGCTTGTACAAGAATAAAATAATGCATGAAAACATACATTATTGTACTCTGGAGGGGAGTTTGACAGGGTATTACTCAAAAAGTACACGATAAAAGTACTTGATTGTACTTGTGGTAGTAGTCCTAGTAGTACTGAGTCCAACAGTACCAATTGTATTAAGAACTTATGGTAAAACATATTTTTATCGAAAAATATGGCACAAAAACATGCATTATTTTATTCTTGTACTAGCGTCAGTGTCGCTTCTCGGCGATTACCGTAAAGACGCTATTAATCGCGCACTCAAAAATGAAGAGCCCTTTTGTGAGCCCTGTGAGGCCCTATTATGCGTTTGTAAAGGCTCATAGACTATAGGAAATAAGTAATTTTACTCAAGTATATGCACACATTTGAGCTACTTGTACTACACTTGAATATTTTTATTTTATTCTACTTTATACTTCTACTCGTCTACATGTCAGAGCAAATATTGTACTTTTTTCTCCACTATGTGTCTTTGATAGCTTCATAAAATATGTAAATCAACTCATAATGATCCAAGACGCTCTATTATGCTTTAGTAAAGGCTTATAGACTATATTAAAGAGGCCCCACTCATTTGTATCCCCTTCCTAGTGTGTTATATAGGTTTGTGTGCATGTATATGGTGTGTAAAGGCTAAAATCCAGAGGGAGTTACTTAAAGGTCACCTATCATGCTATTTTTAGGCAATAGCATAGGTCTCAGATATATACAAAAATATAAAAAACATGTCTATGAAGTGTTTTGCTCAAAATACCAAACAGATCACCCATTCTAGCCATGCCTCATATCCCTCTATTTCACTTCCTGTTTCAAAAGTGCTGATTTGGGGTATAAAGCTTTAAAAAATAAAAAGGGGGCTGAGCTCATGCGGGACCCGGCAGCTACTGTCTAAACCAGGCATCCTCAAAGTCCGGACTCCGGTCCGGATCCGGACCGAACCACAACTGTCTCTGGACTCTGAGCAAATTATACTTTTCATATGTATTATCTGTATTATCTGTATTATCTGTGTTATCTGCGAGACATCGCCACAACGCAACGAGTCAAAATTCTCCGCTATGTCCACTGCAAACAGCGCTCTGCATGTCCGACTGTTCCAATGTCTGTGTGTGTCTATCAACGCATTGGTCCAATCACATTCAGCATCCCGTCAGCGTTTTTGTCCCCCACCAACAGTCTGCGAATCAGAGGCAGAGTAGGGCGGGTCTTCGCGGAATGCGGGTGGGGAAAAATGCGTGTCTCGTCTCTCCCCAGCTGCCACCCCAGTTGGCAGCTTTGTTTTGAAAGAAAAGTTGTGGCTCATCGGACATTTATGAGAGAAAGTCTCTAATGTCCGAGTGCAAGTGAATGCAGCACAAGACCCACGTCTTGTAACCCCTCCCCCGGCCCTGGCGCGAGCGTGGAAATATGATTGGCGGCGATTTAATTTGAACGGGACGGTGCAAAACGAGAAGCATTCGGACCCAAGTACTGAAGGAATGAGGTATTTGCGGTCTACAATAACAGAGAAGAGACTGTCAAGTTTGGCTGTACTCAGCATTGAATCAAAACGCACTAAAGCTGTTGATCTTAATAAGTTTGTGAGGCGTTTCGCTGAACAAAATGGTAATCGCCGCATTCAGCTGTAATAGACATGTCAACTTGATGCTCTGCTCACGGATGAGCATACAAAACTGTTAAGATGATGACCTTACGTGTGTAAATATATTTTTTCTCTGTGGGGGTCTGCCCCCAAAAAACAGTTTTAAGTCCTGAGAAAGTCAAATAAGACGGTGTGTAAAACTACACTGCCCAGCCAAAAAAAAGTAACCACTTTGATTTAACTAGGCCAGTAGGTAAGGACATTCCACTGGATAATAACTGAAGTATAAAAGAATGCATGACTGAAGTGTTTGAAGGCAAACAAAAAGAGGAAATAACAGGTCAAATCAAGCAAATCCCCCTCTCAGATTCCACAGCAACCAGAAGAACATAAATACTGGCTGGTGATTTGATTAATCAGCTTTGTGATGGAATAAAAAATGCATAGTGCATTTCCTTAGCTGTGGATGAGTCTACTGACACCACTGACAATGCTCAGTTGCTGGTGTTTGTGAGTTTTTATGATGAGGCAAAGGGGGAGTTTGTTGAAGATGTGTTGGGCCTGACGAACCTCAGTGGACACACAAGGGGGCAAGACATTTATAAAGCAATAATGGGAATGCTGAATGAAAGAGGGTGCAGCTGCCTTTATTCATAACTGTGCAGCTCTTACACTGCGACTCTGAGGGATCAAGCACAGACACAATAACAATGAAAACTGCTGCCTATATTATTTTTTTTTTGTTTTGCAACCTCGTGTTAAGAATCTTGTTGCAATTGTTTGAATGAACGTAATAAACGGACCTTTGTCTTATTGAAAAATGTCTTTGGACCTTTAAGATTTGTATTTGAGTACCCCTGGTCTAAACTAAATACTGCCGTGATGAAACGCCATATCATGGATTATCAAGGATTATTTCTGAAACAGTATGGAGCTCAAAGGCTTTCTCTCTTGCCGGTTATACCACAAGGTGAGTTCCTTTTTATTTCCTGCTTCTTCACACACATGCTCTCCAGTACAGGTTAGCTCTGAGTGTTAGCGATGCTAATGTAAACAAAGACCATATTACGTCCAAAACAGTCGGGCATTGTTTCTGATAGCAACGTTTCTGATAGGCCCGTGGGCGTAAAGCCAGCCTACATTTCAGATATTACGTCATATCGGACGCAAATCTTGATCAGATCCGTTGTAGCCCCGTTTTTAGAGATGTGGGTACGGAGGAAAAGAGAGAGGGTTTTATTTTCTGACACTGCGTGAGTTCCCTGACACACCGGGGACACATATTTATGTATAAAAGACATAAAAAAGTGACTTTTGCATGATAGGTCCCCTTTAAAAAAAAAAAAAGTATCTGTAAAACATGTAAAAACCTTTTTCTGCTATGAGGTAATTTTTGTAAACACAAACACTTTTTTCAAATATTTTCTGTTGTTAAAAATGTAATACTTTAAATTCAGATATACTCGTTTTAAAGTCATTATAATAACCATTACTAACATTTTTGCTTATTACCTTTGAAGTCCAGACCGCATCGCTCCTTTAAATGATGGATGAAGTTTATCAGCTTACAGTTGAGATTTAATATCTCCATCCTGCTGTCTGTCAAGAAAATAATATTGTTAAAAATAAGAAAGATAAAAAAAACACCATTTCACATTTACATAATCACATGAGGATAATTGGACTTATTTTTTAACACTTGAAAAGCTACCAGAATATAAAATAAAGAGGATCTTTACTAACCTCCGTGCAGGATAGTGACGAACATGTTCTGCTCCTGACTCAGTTCACCTCCACTCGCACTGACTCTACCAACACTGACTCTACCAACACTGACTCTCCAACACTGACTCTCCAACACTGACTCTACCAACACTGACTCTACCAACACTGACACTACCAACACTGACTCTACCAACACTGACACTACCAACAGTGACACTACCAACACTGACTCTCCAACACTGACTCTACCAACACTGACTGACTCTACCAACACTGACACTACCAACACTGACACTACCAACACTGACTCTACCAACACTGACTCTACCAACACTGACTCTACCAACACTGACACTACCAACACTGACTCTACCAACACTGACACTACCAACAGTGACACTACCAACACTGACTCTACCAACACTGACTGACTCTACCAACACTGACACTACCAACACTGACTCTACCAACACTGACTCTACCAACACTGACACTACCAACACTGACACTACCAACACTGACTCTACCAACACTGACTCTACCAACACTGACACTACCAACACTGTCTCTACCAACACTGACACTACCAACAGTGACACTACCAACACTGACTCTACCAACACTGACTGACTCTACCAACACTGACACTACCAACACTGACACTACCAACACTGACTCTACCAACACTGACTCTACCAACACTGACACTACCAACACTGACTCTACCAACACTGACTGACTCTACCAACACTGACTCACATGTGTTTACTACAGAAAGCCCCAGAAACAGGACACAAAGAGAAACAAAGGAGGCCCTTAAATCTGTTTTGGTACACACACACACGCGCACGTACGCACGCACACACACATACTTCTTTTGCATCCTCCTCCTCCTCTTCTTCTCCTTTCAAAGCCTTTTAAACGAGGGGTTACTGTTGCTTGTATCCATGGCGTCTCCACACACACACACACACACACACACACACACACACACACACACGCAAAGCCAAGTTTCCAGATTTTACCCAAATGACAAGTAAATCTCCAAAAACAAATGCAAATGAATGATTGTTTCCATGTTGTGGAATACATACTGTCGTGTGTTCAGGTTAATTGATTGAAGAGGTATAGACGACTTCATTTCAACAATTCTTCCCTTGTAAAAGATGATCAACCAAACAACAAAAGATAGAACCAACATATTTAAAGTATACAACCACGAGCTACTTATAGATTAGCTTAGCATACACACTGAACACAGGTGTACAAATGACCAACCATGAAATAGGCACATTCATCTCTTTAAAACTGTAAAATTAGTCTGGGTTTTCTACAGATTTAAGAATGAGAAATGTTATTTAGTAGGGCACTAACACACTTAAAAGAGGTTGTGAATCTTTTTTAAAAAGCACGAAAGACCCCTAGGGAAGCTTTGAAAATAAGTATGCTCTGCACTCTTTAACCTGAACCCACAGGGGGATTGCAATATAAGCTGGGAAACTAAAGAAGTCCTAACATAGTTTGACTGTCTAAATAACCCATTTCCCATAATGCTCTCTGGCTATAGACATCCCTCTCTGATATGATGTATGACCTCGTCTGGAGAAACGCCTGCAGACACTGCTTCAGCTTCTGAGTAGAGACTGTGTCACTGTGGACATTAATGACGGCAAATACAGGAAGGACACTTTAAAATGTAAAAGGAATTTATTTAAAGGCGGGACTTTGTGCCCGCCTGCATGTGACAAAACATTCAGCAGAGAAACAGAAAAAGGCTTGAGTCATGGGTTTGAGTTTAAAGGGATATTTCACCAATAAAAGGATCATTCGTGTATTAATAACTCTTTGCTCACATACACACACAGAGACCATTCTTGATGAATTGAAGTAGTGAGTAAATCCTAAACAAATGCATTTTCAGTCAAATATTACAATTTAAAGGGGACATATTCTGCTGATGTGACATGTCTCCATGCTTTAATGTTCAAAAAGCTCTTTATTTTTCTCATACTGCCTGTGCTGCAGCACCTCTTTTCACCCTCTGTCTGAAACCAGAGCCCAGTCTGCTCTGATTGGTTAGCTGGCCGGCTCTTTTGTGATTAGTCAACCACTAAGAGATGTCCAGCCCCTTAGCCTATCTCGTACAATGTGTTGGAGCGCTAGACAATAGAAGCACAGGTGTTACATAGTGATGTCACTATGTTCTTGAAGTTACTTTACTTCAATTCATCAAGACTTTTCTCTGTTTTTCAATTCTTCATTTACCGTGGAGGCAAATGTAAGGAAACACCGGGTGAGTCGTTGATTGGAGGTGAAGTATTCCTTTAAATCTAATCATTAACAATCCACTCATCAAACTCAGAAGTCAACAACATGAGAAATAACTTATAATAAGTCACAGTGTCACATTTTTAGCAGACCCAAATACAGAGTTAGGGATATATTACCAAGTTTGGGGCCTTCACTTTAACACATTATTATGAAACACACGTGAACAACTTCAGTCTTAAAGAGACCTGTTTATCTTCATGTTTGAACCTAAGAGAGATAAATACACGCAGATGTGGGTGAAGCTGGATTTCAGTGTGAGAGAAAGGAAAAGGATGGATGTGAAAAAGGTTTTTGCAAACGAGCGTGAACGTTGCTTCGCAGATTGAAGTCTGTGCATCACGCAAATGATGGTTCATTAAGAAAATAATGTAGAGCTGCAACTAATTCATCATTTAATAGTTTAGCAAATGTTGAAAATACAAAAAAATGTCATCCTAGTTTCTCAAAATCAAAGATGACGTCTGTAAATGTCTTGTTTTGGAAGTGCAATACAGAAAAATGTTCACTTTAATGTGATATAAGCAGAGTACGGCGGGGAATGTGGATTCAAAAAGATTCATTTGTAAATGAAAAGTGAAACTCAACCTTGTGAACATGAAGACAACAACACATGGTTTAACACGTGGGACACAAACACCTCACTCATGTTTGAAGTGTTTTTAAAAAAAGAACTCACAGAGAACTGCATATAAAAATAGAAGGAGAGAATTCATATATCTGGTCCGAAGTATTCTGTGGATTAAAGGCAACAAACGACATTTCAACAACAGTGCAGAGACTTCATTTTCTTAAATAACTTCCCCTTCTTGGGAGCTGAGTAAAATCAAGCTGGAATAAACTGTGAGGGGACGAGACTGTGTTGGGTTTTCTTAAGGATTTTCTTGATGTTTAGAGTTCATCACCTAAAGGCTTGTGAAGTATTTTAACTTTGCACGTCTATCTGGCTTTTACCGATCCACAATCCACGTTACAGTGTTTGCCATTTGGCTGTCTTTGTTTTCCTTTAAAGACACAATTTATTCACGTTTGTAACGTCCGTAATGGCGAGTCTCCTCACACAACCTCTCTCCTAAACAATCCTCCAGTTTTGTGTCTTTTCATCTTCTTTTAGGCAAACAAGCTACAGGTTCATACGCCAATAACTGGACTGGATAGTGGAGCAAAACTGGATTCGCATTAGGGGCTTTTGCAGAACGTACAGGACCCTCGTGGACGGGACTAATATCGCGATTTGCATCATCAGGAACGTGTCCGCAAAGTTTAAAATGGCCTTTGCTCCTGTCCTGTCGTAAGCATTACGTCCACTAGATGTCACTGTTTCTTCTTGTACTCCTTTTTGTTGGTGATGAATAGATGACAGTAGGAGCTGGAGCTTCTGACCCACACCGTTGAGGCTGATGAAGCCCATTCAATCATCTGATAACCGGGTTTTTCTGCATGCGTCATGACATGTTCGCCAGCTCTATAAAGCAACACTTCCTCTCCTGTTCGTCGTACAGCGATTCCGCCTGTGCCGACCTCGCCTCCTCTTCCACTTCCTGTCCTGCGCTGTCGTGCTCTTGCTCTGCATACTGAAGATGATGATGGCCTCCAGGGATGTGTCTGAGAGCCTGCAGTGGACAGGGTCCCATTTTAGGATAATGGGAGACAATGACTGATAAAGGAGGCCGAGAAACCGCCACCAAACCTCCCCTGACAGTCGAGATGTGAGAGGAACATCTGCAGGAGCTTTCACAGCTGCTGTTGCTGGCTGTGTTCAGTACAAGTGTCAAAGTTGATCCCGTCCGCTTTGAATCTCATGGAGTTGCGTCTGCTGCTGCCGCTCTCGAAGGTTTCCTGCTTTCGAAGGATGTGTCGGCGGATAATCCTGCGAAAGGTTTGCCTGAACTCCCGGATTCGATAGGCATAGATAAAAGGGTTGATGACGGAGTTGGCGTGGGAAAGGATAATCGCCACGAACATGATCCACACTGGAGGACCAGCGCACTTCGGACAGAAGAGCGTGAAACAGTTTATGATGTGTAGAGGAAGCCAGCAGACGGCAAAAAGTCCTACGATGATCGCTAGAGACTTCGCCGCCTGGACTTCTTTCTGCAGCGTGGAGCGAGACTTCCCTCCGTGCACCGCCTTCACCTCCATGAATTTGAGTTGGTGGCGAGCGGCCATGAAGATGCACAGGTAGATCCCCAGCATCAGCAGCAAGGGGATGAGCACGCAGGCTAAGAAGTTGAAGTAGACCATGTACTCCATGACCACCACGTCCTCAAACAGGCACGGCATGAGGCCCGGGGGGCAAAAGGAGCTGTTGTTGCTGTCGGGGGGTTTGTGCCATCCCATCATGGGGGTCAGGCCGATGATGATGGATAACACCCAGCAGATGGCGATGATGCCCTGAGCGCGCTGCCCCGTCACCAAGCTGTTGTACCTGGGGAGGAGACGATAGAAACATCAAATATAATATAAGAATGCTTTTTTTCCCCCTAAGGACAGCCATACTTAAAGGGGACATATTCTGCTGATGTTCAGGTGTATATCAGTATGTAGTGTCTTTACTTTAAAGAGTCCTCTCCTGCTGATGTTCAGGTGTATATCAGTATGTAGTGTCTCTACTCTAAAGAGTCCTCTCCTGCTGATGTTCAGGTGTATATCAGTATGTAGTGTCTCTACTTTAAAGAGTCCTCTCCTGCTGATGTTCAGGTGTATATCAGTATGTAGTGTCTCTACTTTAAAGAGTCCTCTCCTGCTGATGTTCAGGTGTATATCAGTATGTAGTGTCTCTACTTTAAAGAGTCCTCTCCTGCTGATGTTCAGGTGTATATCAGTATGTAGTGTCTACTTTAAAGAGTCCTCTCCTGCTGATGTTCAGGTGTATATCAGTATGTAGTGTCTCTACTTTAAAGAGTCCTCTCCTGCTGATGTTCAGGTGTATATCAGTATGTAGTGTCTCTACTTTAAAGAGTCCTCGCCTGCTGATGTTCAGGTGTATATCAGTATGTAGTGTCTCTACTGGGACATGTCTCCATGCTCTAATGTTCAAAAAGCTCTTTATTTTTCTCATACAGCCTGTCTTTTCACCCTCTGTCTGAAGCCAGGTGTGTGGGAGAGAAACTCCCTCTGGAGGGAACACAGGGAGTTTAGCCTTTGCAGACCATTTGCATGCACTAAAACCTATAAAACACTACAGGGAAGGGAAAAAACTCAAAGTGCAGAGTAGGGCCTCTTTAATACAGTCAATAAGCACTGATTCTTTTGAATATCTCATTATATTTTAGCAAAAACTGCATGATTAGAAAATGGCTGAATTTCACAAACTATAAGGAGCAGAATCAAGTATTTGGTATCTATGGACACATAACTACACAACATGTCTACACACAAAAAAAGAGAAAGAGAAGAAACAACTTGGTTAAGGTAAGGGTAAAGATGATATACCTAACGTTGTGATGTCTGTAACTTAAAATGATAGGATGTTAGATTTTGGTTTCACATGAGACACGAGTCAAAGTCTGAAAACCCTGTTTGTTTAAACAATCCACCGCCCTCCCGTTTCTCCCGTTTCTAATACTCCACCAGACTTTCTATTTCAAACCATGTTATGATTGCAACCACTAGAGCGCGCCGTTTAGCTACAAAGGGAAATATGCTACATCTGTATCCACCCGGCCTTTTCTTTCAGTGAAGACCAGAGCTGTAAAGTAACTAAGTACATTTACTCAACTACTGTACTTAAGTACAATTTTGAGCTACTTGTCCTCTACTTGAGTATTTACATTTTATGCTCGTTTGTACTTTTACTCCACTACATTTACTCAGTACCTTTAGTTACTTTGCATATATAGATTCATGATAAACAATAGGATCAACACTTAAAAAATACTTCAGATAAACCTGGATTAAATTCACAATTAGTGTAAACTAGCTGCACCTTTACCAGCTTTGAGAACACTTTAATGATCAATCATTATAAAACATATCATATATATTATTCTGAAATGGACCAATCTGCACAATGACTACTTTTACTGTCGCTACTTTCACTATATTTTGATGAGAATACTTTTCTACTTTTACTTGAGGAACATTTTGAAGGCAGGGCTTTAACTGTAACAGAGTATTCCTACACTCTGGTACTTCTACTTTTACTCAAGTACAAGATCTGAGTACTTTTACTTTTACTCAAGTACAAGATCTGAGTACTTCTACCTTAACTCAAGTACAAGATCTGAGTACTTCTACTTTTACTCAAATACAAGATCTGAGTACTTCTACTTTTACTCAAGTCGAAGATCTGAGTACTTCTACTTTTACTCAAGTACAAGATCTGAGTACTTCTACTTTTACTCAAGTCGAAGATCCGAGTACTTCTACTTTAACTCAAGTACAAGATCGGAGTACTTCTACTTTTACTCAAGTACAAGATCTGAGTACTTCTACTTTTACTCAAGTACAAGATCGGAGTACTTCTACTTTTACTCAAGTACAAGATCGGAGTACTTCTACTTTTACTCAAGTGCAAGATCGGAGTACTTCTACTTTTACTCAAGTACAAGATCTGAGTACTTCTACTTTAACTCAAGTACAAGATCTGAGTACTTCTACTTTAACTCAAGTACAAGATCTGAGTACTTCTACTTTTACTCAAGTACATGATCTGAGTACTTCTACTTTTACTCAAGTACATGATCGGAGTACTTCTACTTTTACTCAAGTACAAGAACTAAGTACTTCTCCCATCTCTGTTGAAGACGACTTACGTACATCTATGCAGTTAAAAAATATATTTCATATGGAAGACATTTCATAACCCCAATAACGCCACCTCTCCAAATCAAAAACAAAACAAACCCTGACTTTGGCGATGAATAAAATGGTGATTTTTCATTGGGGTCTAAAAAGTACAAACCTTTCCAATTAGCTATTTGACCACAGTTTGTCCATACCAGATGTTGAGACTTTACAATCATTAGAACAAATATTGTGACTTTGTACGTCTTTGGGCCGTAACGAGTTGATAATATTCAGTATTCGGTATATATGAGGTTTCCCTGGACTTGTACTCAGATCAGCTGACGGCTCGGTGGAAGCACTTCTCATGGCGGAAGTAAACGAGCCAGAATAAACAAACAACGGTCCTGCAGGCCGCAGAGGAAGGTCTATTCTGGGGAGGCCTGTGTGGGAGAGCAGCTGAGATATTTGGCTTGTTTCTATCACATTCTTCAGATGTTAAAGTGCAGAGGTTAATGTTGCAACAACAAGCCCCCCCCCCCCACCCCAAAACCTTAGTAACATGGATGCAAAAAAACAACGGAGAGAGACCCTCACATCTTCTACAAAGAGAGGAGGCTGTGTGAAATAACAGTGAGGCTGAGCTCTGTTTTTTTATTTCCAGAATGTCGTGTTTACTTTTTTATATTTTTCTTTATTTTGTCTTACATTTGCATATTTCTCTATTTTACCATTTTTTTATATCTCTATTGGCAACAATTATTGTATTTATTTCTCTTTGTCTTACTTTTCTATTTGCTTAATTATTATTTTCTTTATTTGTATTACATATTTCTACATTTAAATGTTTTATTTTCCTTATTAAATGTCCATTTTATATTTAAATATTGCTTCTTTTATTTGTATCTCTCATTAAATGTCCATATCTCTTTTACTAATTCATTATTTTTTATTTCTCTATATTTCCAAATGTTGTATTAACTTATCTCTTCTTTTTTGAATCGAAACATTTTCAAAATGTAGTAATGTTTGTTAGTGTGCATTACATTATAATGTTATAATCTAGTAAGGGAAGCATGCTTGCTTAAAGAAATTCAAAAGAGTGGCGCTTCCCATGGTGGTCGGCTATAAAAGGTCACAATGAGCACACAGTAAAAAAAACACCCACAAAGCATGGGAGTAGATTAACCCTCCTGTTGTGTTCGTTTCCCCCCCTTACTTTGGTGTTCAAATTTGACCAGTCCTGTTTTAACTGCTATTACATTAACACAAAAACCATTCATCATCACCAAATTTCATTTAACACCCTTTCAAACTGTACATATTGTATCAGACTACTGGTATACATGAAAAACTGCAGTATATATACAAAGAATAGACACTGAACATGTGTTGCGTGTGCCAGGTGTGATCCATGTGGGGGGATGGGCACATAAGAGTCAAGTGTCAAATTGTTCTGTGTGTGTGTGTGTGTGTGTGTGTGTGTGTGTGTGTGTGTGTTTTATCTGATCCAGATGGTTGCACCATGGGTGTTACAAAGTTGACTAAATCATCCAAAATGCAATGAAAGTGGTGATCAGCAATTGTATATGTTCAAATGAGCCGAACACCACAGGAGGGTTAAAGAGGTCATATTCTGCTCATCTTCAGGTTCATTCAGGGGAATCACAGGAATATAAGCCTTTGCAGACCATTTCAAAACACACATTAGGAGAGGGAAAACCCAGAATAGAGCCTCTTTAAGATCTGAGTTAATGTGATGAGCTGAAAGGTCAAATATCTGGACACAAACCGTCTAATTTGATATCTTAATCTAGGCCGACATTCAACATAAGCGGTTTAATAAGCGCTTTGTTTTACCAGTTAAAATATGAAGTAAGATCACACAGGGGGGTTTGGGGGGGGGTCACAGTCTGTGTAAGTAATTAGAGCGCCGCTCGTTGGATTCCCCCGGAGGGAAGCGGCCTCGTGGGAGACGCCATTTCTGGAAACACTTAATCTGCCAAGGGTTTCTGGATCAAATGTCAAGTCTCGATACTGATAAATAAAAATGAAATATGTGGTTTTATTGTGAGACCTCCACTCAGGAGACGGATTACACTGAGCTGAGAAAAAAAAAATAGGAGTGCCATGAAATTTGTATGATTATTTTTTAACTATCTATCTACTTATTTATTTATATTTTTGACATTTAGCTATTTACTTGTTTGTTTTGTTTTTAAAAAAGATATTTCCACATTTTTGTATTCACTCTTTGAAATTCCTCAATTTCTTTGCTTATTTAAAATGTATTTGTCTTTATAAGGGAGGCGTGTGGCGCAGTGGACTAGTGTGTTGGTGTTGGGATCAGGGGAGCACAGGTTCAAACCCCACTGCAGTCAGCATGTCGTTGTGTCCCTGGGCAAGACACTTCACCCCAAATTGCTCCTGTGGACAATCCCCACAGTTTTGAGTATGTAAGTCGCTTTGGATAAAAGCGTCTAACAAGTAACATGGAATGTATTTTATTACACTCCCATGTCTCCACCCCCTCTCCACTGACCTGAGTGATATCTTGATGGCGATGTAGCGGTCCATGGCGATGGCCAGCAGGCTGAAGATGGAGCTCTGCGTCAGCACCAGAACGAAGCAGGCGATGAACAGGCAGCCGTAGAAGTTGGAGCAGAACCCGGTGCTGATGGCGATTGAGAAGGGGATGGCGAGGACCCCGACGGCGATATCTGCCACCGCCAGAGACACCACGAAGAAGTTGGTGATGCTCTGCAGGTTGCTGTTGAGGCACACGGCCCAACAAACCAGAACATTTCCCAACACGGAGAACACGGCGATCAGCAGCTCCAGCACGATGTAGATGTAGAGGTAGTAGTCAACGATGAGATCTTTAGACATCGTGAAGGAAAGGTCAAAGGTGAGGAGGGAGGAAGCCTCGCCTCAAACACCATCGCTGCAGCCGGGTGCCTCACCTCCACAAACATCCACCGCCAAACTCCTGACGAGAGAAACTTATTTACTCCTCACTGTACACTCATAGGGTCCAGATAGAATCCTCTGCTGTCCCCTTCCCTCAGTTCCTCCCCTCTTAAGTCCTCCCCGCTCACAGCCTTCTTCCCATGAACCTCTCGAGGAGCTGAGATGATGCCAACAATCACTGAGGCATCGTGACGCTGCAGAGACAAAAGAGGAAACGCTGTTACAACATAGGAAGAGGATTTCAACATGTTGTGTGGTTTTGAGAAGTCTGTGTATTTTGCAAGTTCCTACGAAGAAAACTCTTTAAGCTCTTCCACGTTAAACTCTAAGTGACATCACTAGGTAACAGTTGTGCTCCTATTGGTTAGCGCTCCAACACATTGTACGTGATGAGGCTAATAGGCGGGACATCTCTAAGTGGTTGACCAATCACAATAGAGCCAGCCAGCTGACCAATCAGAGCAGACTGGGCTCTGGTTTCAGACAGAGGGTGAAAAGAGGTGCTGCAGCACAGGCAGTATGAGAAAAATAAAGAGCTTTTTGAACATTAAAGCATGGAGACATGTCCCAGTAGAGACACTACATACTGATATACACCTGAACATCAGCAGGAGAGGACTCTTTAAAGTAGAGACACTACATACTGATATACACCTGGACATCAGCAGGAGAGGACTCTTTAAAGTAGAGACACTACATACTGATATACACCTGAACATCAGCAGGAGAGGACTCTTTAAAGTAGAGACACTACATACTGATATATACCTGAACATCAGCAGGAGAGGACTCTTTAAAGTAGAGACACTACATACTGATATACACCTGAACATCAGCAGGAGAGGACTCTTTAAAGTAGAGACACTACATACTGATATACACTTGAACATCAGCAGGAGAGGACTCTTTAAAGTAGAGACACTAAATACTGATATACACCTGAACATCAGCAGGAGAGGACTCTTTAAAGTAGAGACACTACATACTGATATGAACCATTAAAGGAGTATAATAGGCCCCTTAAATGTGACTTTGCTTTACTTGGAGAAGCGAAAGACACATTTGCACTGATAAAGACAATAAATAAATCTAATCTAATCCAAAATACTTATTTTTTAAGCAGGTTTTGACCTTAATTGACAGGGAGATAGAGACAGAGGGGATAAAGCAAAGGTCAACCTTCAGATCGCTTTTCTTTAAGAGTAATTCCTGGAAAAACATCTATTCCCGACTCTTGAATAATCCTATCTGTGAGCCATCGGCCCTAAAAGGCTCAACAAACAGGAATCTGCTGTTTTTGAGTTGAAGAATTCCCTCAGAGGGAATCTTTCTGGAGGTTACGTTGAGTTTTGTGAGATAACAGCTGCAGCCTCTGCTCTCTGAAGCAGGGTTTCCCCTCTGGGACGAAGAAACACTATTTATTAATAAAGAAAACTTGTTATTTCAAGGTTTTTAAATTCTATTTGACTCACAGATACAGTTTTTGTTGGTCTCTTTCCTCTGAAGTCAGGGTATTCATGTGTCTTGATGTCAGAGGGATGAGGTGTTGCATTGCAGTTTATTATAATGTATTAAGCAGCACAAAAAGAAATCCCAGAGGAGAGCGAGGGGAATAATAGATCTGTGAAATCTAGGAGGCTCCCATGCTATCAATGCATCCTGCAACAACCACAAAACACTTGAAGGTCAAAAATGTGTCCTAGATAACTCCCAGGTGTAGGACTCTTCCCTTTAGACTAGGTTTGGTTCATCCCAAGAAATAGTCTTTATAAGAATAGGAAAATAAATAAATATATATTAGTGCTGGGCAACAATTAAAATGTTTAATCGCGATTAGTCGCATGATTTTCTGCGATTAATTGCAATTACCAGTTATTTTCTGTTTCGGTTCGTGTGAGCGCTGCAGCAGTTTATACTTTCTTCCACCTTTAAAGTTTTAAAGATTTGAATGCTTGAATTTGCAATCAACAAAGTACCTATCCATCTATTTATGGTAAATGTTCTGTACTTATATACCGTCTTTATCCATCCATCCATCCATCCATCCATCTATCTATCTATCTATCTTTTAATTCGACATCAAGAGGGGATAAACTTGGGAAGCAATACCCAGGGTTACTCTAGAAAGATATAGTATGACCTATGATGTTGATCTTGTATATAAGATTGATCAATTCTGGCGAGAACATGACGCCCGTACAAGATGGCGCCGCGGACGTAAACAACAACACAACGTCGGAGCTCTGTAAAAACAAAGCTGTCTGTGCCGCCTGACGCTCTATTTGACACCATTCTCATATTTCTAGAGTAATTATACAGTTCTTGACCAAGAGAAATATTGTTCTCTGGCATCACTTTAACATTTTACGGGGAAAATCTGCATTTTGGTATGACGTTCCTCTTAAACTCTTCTTAAAAGACCTTCTCTCTACTTCCAGGATCTTGTGCTAATTATTAAAAAAAAAGGTCAATAACTCCTTCTTCTTCTTCTTCTCTTTACTAACGACTCTTTTTACCAAGAAGTTTTATAAGTGCGGCTCCAGAGATAAGTGTAACAGTGAGGTCTCTTTATAAGGATTTGATCACACTAGCACCCACAGGACACGCTCAGAAAATACATGTAAGGGTATCTTTATACTTGCATTTATTAATTATCTTTGCTTCATCATGTCCTGCCCTGCAGAGGAAGTGAAGAGGAACACACGTCACAACTCTCAGCTTCCTGTCAACTCTACAGAGGATCAGAGTGGCCGCAGGTCTGCAGTAAAACGTCTGCTCTGATGATAAGAGTCTGCTATAGCTGTAGTTTTAGAGATTTGTAAATTGAATTTCTCTAAAACAAGACAAAAATAAGTGGAATTGAGAATGAGATCCACAAAAACAAGAATCAAAGGACAGAGATTTGGGCGATTGCAACTTCAAAGTCTATATAGGGCAGAAAAACTCGACTTTTGTTGACGTTTTCAGAGAAGTGTGGCGATAATGTACCACATGATGATCTGTGTTACCAATAATTACTTCCCCCTTTTTTATTTCACACCATGACAGCCGACACTCCTGCCGTGAAGTTTCCTTTCTGCAGTGAGGTGCATTTAGCTCCCTAGGTTAAATTATCATAGGCGTCACTTTTTAAAATAATAATTTGTTTAAAATGTTCTTAAAACAGTTTGCACAAAGAGGATTTTAGCCTTTGCAGACCACTGAAACCTATATAACACACTACAGAAAAGAGAAACCCCCCAAAAACACAATAGGGCCTCTTTAATATTACACTTTGAACAGAAAACATATGGACCCTGTTTGTTAGCTGTTAGCAGTTAGCTGTTAGCTCGTTAACCATTTATTCATGACGTTAACATTGTTAGCTTAATGTTTCTTAAGGACACAGACCTATACAGCCACTGTTTACTTTGCATTGTTATTTGTTACTCAAACAAACTACAAGTACCTCAGATGTGTACTTAATCGCTGGACATGAGTAAATATACTCAGTGGCTGTCAGACCTGTCAGTCCAGTTAGCATCTAAGGTAACTCTCAAATAAATGAAATAATTAAATCAGAAAATGCCAAAAAATTAAGGAAATATTTGAAGAAGTAAAAAATAAAAGAAATTTGGAAATATAAATACAAAAATAATAAACAAAATGTGTGGAAATTAAAAGACAAAAACGAAATCAAACAATAGAAATAACAATTTGTATTTTTATTATTACATTTTATTTTCCAATTTTTGTGTTGATTTTTATATTATTATTTGATTTAATTATACATTTTTTGTATTTAATATTTATTTACATAAAGTCATTGTTATATCTTGTCGCGATTTTGCTTGGCTTTCCTCTATTATCTGATTCCTCTTTATATATCCTTCGTTGTTAATTTGCGTATTTATTATTCTATGCAAACCACTTGATATTTCCACATGAATCTCCTTATTTGTTTACAGATCATTATTCTTTTATCGGCACTCTTATGACTCCATACACACGGAGCTCTACACGCTGTCTGCCACATGGACCTTATTTATCATATTTCAATATGCATGTATCACAAACTCATATATGATGCATACTAGAGTCAAAACACTCTTATTTTATGAAACATTTAAGTTGTTATCGATTCAAATGACTCACCTTTCTCACAGAGTAGATTTCCGACACTGATCAGGTTAAAACACGTCCGACACTTTCCAAATATCGACAAATGAAACTTGAAGAAACCAAAAACACGGTGAAAGTCTGCTGCACGCGGAGAGAGATAACAGCGAATCGAGAGAGACTGAAGACAGATGAGAGGAGCGCTATCTATCTGACACACACACACACACACACACACACACACACACACACACACACAACACACACACACACACACACACACACCACACACACACACTTTCCTCTGCAGGGGGCGGGGCAGTTTACTGAGTATTATATCTGTCGATGACACACGCTAAACATCAGTGTTATAAACCTGAGGCAAATTAAATAATAAAGTTTATATTCAAAATCAAATATTACACTTGATGACAAGTAGCCGGTTCTTACTGTTTAAAATAATATTAAAAATAGTACATATATAATGAACAATATCAACACAATATATACAAACATACTAATGAATAATAAATACAATAAGAAGATAGATAATACATGTGGCTTACCTTTTCGACGTGTCTTTGATTCCTTTTACTGTACTTGAGTAAAAGTAGAAGTACTCTGATCTTATATTTGAGTAAAAGTAGAAGTACTTAAGTCTTGTACTTGAGTAAAAGTAGAAGTACTCTGATCTTGTATTTGAGTAAAAGTAGAAGTACTTAAGTCTTGTACTTGAGTAAAAGTAGAAGTACTCTGATCTTGTATTTGAGTAAAAGTAGAAGTACTCTGATCTTATGTTTGAGTAAAAGTAGAAGTACTTAAGTCTTGTATTTGAGTAAAAGTAGAATTACTCTGATCTTATATTTGAGTGAAAGTAGAAGTACTTAAGTTTTGTACTTGAGTAAAAGTAGAAGTACTTAAGTCTTGTACTTGAGTAAAAGTAGAAGTACTCAGGTCTTGTATTTGAGTAAAAGTAGAAGTACTCTGATCTTATATTTGAGTAAAAGTAGAAGTACTCAGATCTTGTACTTGAGTAAAAGTAGAAGTACTCAGATCTTGTACTTGAGTAAAAGTAGAAGTACTCAGATCTTGTACTTGAGTAAAGGTAGAAGTACCAGAGTGTAGGAATACTCTGTTACAGTAAAAGCCCTGCCTTCAAAATGTTCCTCAAGTAAAAGTAGGAAAGTATTATCATCAAAATATAGTGAAAGTAGCGACAGTAAAAGTAGTCATTGTGCAGATTGGTCCATTTCAGAATAATATATATGATATGTTTTATAATGATTGATCATGAAAGTGTTCTCAAAGCTGGTAAAGGTGCAGCTGTACTCCACATTTTTTAAATGTAGCATTTGCATACTTAAACCCATTTGGTTTATTGGATCAATGCAGCGTTGTGTTACTAGAATACAAAACATATCGTGAAATCCTTTGAAATAATAACTGAACTACAAAAGAAAATTGGCAACGCCCCCAGCCGCTGGGATCCGCTGGGTGGAGTCCTATCTGGAGTGCTACATCTGTATATTGATAATTATTTATTTGTGCACATGTGGAAAAAAAACGTAGTTCCTGAATTATAGCATTAATAATTTAAAGCATTTTTATGTTGAGGTATTTTATGCTCTGGTTTTACTGATTCAAACAAACAATGATTACTAGAGAAATAATTAGCAGATATTTGCAGTCCTACACGATAAGCTCCACAATAACCAACTGCGACAGTAAAATGTCCTTTTACATTAATGCTAGTAATAATACGCTCAAAATATAATACAAATAATAGTAAAACAGTCAGAGGAGATGACGACAAAAACGACAACAAACAAGAGGCTGTTTTAATTTTCCTTTTATAACTATTGCCAAAAAATAAAGCAACATAAAAACAAACATCGTTTTTCTTTACAACTGATTATCATCGTAGTGTGCACTTAATACTGTAGCTTAGTCCCTTTACACACACACACACACACACGCACACACACACATTCAGCTTTGCTAAAGGGACCGTTTCACTGCATGTCGTGTGATCAGGAAAATATATATAATTCACACCAAAAAACAAACAAAAAAAGGCAACATTGGAAACTAAAGCAGGTTCAGTGGATCAGAGCATCTTCAAGTAAAGACAAAATAATGTGATGATGTGGACCCTTTAAAGACATGTTCTTAGCTCGTTGTGCTAACGCTACGTGTTCCTCGTGGCTCTGTGTGAACGTGGAATGAGATTCTTTTAGCGTTCGTCTCCTAAATGTCGTGAATCACTCCCGCTGCACCTCCTAAGGTCCTTACAGTCCTGCAGAAACACTCTCCCAGCATGCAGAGGCTTCAAATGTGTCGGGGTTTTCTGCAGGCAGCGAGAACACACGCAGAAAACAAAAAATAAACAGCTGGATGCTAATCCCTTAGCATCATGGCACCACGAAACCCTTTAATGACTACTCCATACAGGAAATGAACGTTGTTTTGATCAATTCCTCGCGCTGTGTTACCTTGACGTACTGAGCTTTTTTACTTGCATGCTTCCATGGTTAAAGAATATTATAAAAACAACTCATTTATCCAGTCGTAGTCTCACTGCTTTACTAACACATGCCCTTTTCATTAAAGTCTCACAGGTGATCTACACGTGTTTGAAATGTTATGGTTTTAGTAATACCGTTTGTTAACAGGCATCCAACTAAATATGCAGGGTGTTTTTGTTGATTTAATTGGGCATTTCCCCCCTCGTTAGATTCAATGCATCAACTTTTCTGTTTTTTTATTCCTTGTTCAACGTGGAGGCAATTTCAAGGTAACACGAGTAAGAAACCGATATATAAATTAGTCATTTTCTGGGTAAAGTACAGCTTAGAAGATCATTTTGTGAGTTTCAAGGGTAATAACTTCAGTTTTTTTCAACGTGGACCCCATTTTCTCAATGTTTGTTTGTCTAATAGGAACTTTTACTTTGAAATGTTGCACCAATATACCTCATTTGTGGACGAAGCCAAGAAAAACACTCATTTCTCTAAGAATTCAAGGCTTCACGAGTGATAAACTGATGTATTAATGGTCATATTGTCACTTAGAAGCCTATTTTCAGAGTTTTAGGGGTAATAACTTAGGTATTGTTCAACATGGACCCCATTTTCTCAATGTTTTTGGGTCTAATGGGAACTTTTACTTTGAAACGTTTGCAGGATGAGCGAGACGCTGCAACGTACATCATTCTGAGGGTGAATTATTCCTATTAAATGTCACTAACACCTCCCTCTCTCCTGCACAGAGGGTATAACGTGTTGCAGATGCACACGGTGTGAAGACGTGGCGTAGTACAGAGCAGGATGTGCTTCTGAATCGTGACAAAAATGTGGTTTCTGATGTTCTGCTATTGATACCAGCTGGGGTGTTTTTTTACAAAGAAAATATTTCCCTTGTCTGCCGAGAACAGATACGTGCGGTTTGAAGGCTGAGTGTTAAGGCAGGAAGTTAGTGTCGGATATAACAATAAAAAGCTTATCTCAGTGTAATAAACACACACACACACACACACACATACACACACACACAACAATGACTGGAAACAATGCAAATAAATACAGTGAACGTGGCAAGAAGAGGCACGAGAAGCACAGTCTGACAGCATCACATGGTGCTTTAAACCCCCTTATTTTAGCATTTTTAAAGCACTTTATGAATATTTTATAATAGGGCTGCAACTTCTGCTTATTTTCAATTACAATGAATTGCATTTTGCTTTCTAAATGCGTTGTTTAGTGTATAAAATGTCAGAAAATAGCGAATAAGTGTTGAAATGCATTGTTTTTTCAGTCAGAAACCCACATTATTTCTCATTACTATGATAAGAAACATATTTGAGAAACTAATTTAAATATTTTCTGACATTTTTGCACGAAAAACAACTCAAATATCAAATTAAATGCCAATAATTGTTCCTATCAAGCTGTGGTTTATAACTCACTATAAAGTAGATTGAAGTGATTATTAATGCATGTCTATCACTATAACTCCTTCTGTGGTCACCCATCTGAAGATGAAGTGAAACACTGCGACTATAATAATGTTACATAAGTATTGATAGGAGAAGTTATAATATTTGACATAAAAAATGTCCTTAAAGCTGCTTATAACTACAATAAAATGTGTTATTAACGCGTTATAAATGCTAAATAAGGGGATTTAAAGTGTTATACATAAATATTGCTGACATTCTGTGCTTTAAAGTATTTCTATAGTAATGTTTAGTGATACTAGGAATTTCTAAATCTACCTTTCTAACACAGCACCGTCATTATCACACAATGTAAGTCAATGGCACAATGAATTGAATGAACTTTTGTGCTAAAAACATATGGTTTGGCAACGCTTTCGGAACAATTTGACCTGTTGGGAGATGCGCTTGTTCTTATCGAGGGTCAGATGATGAATTGAAACCACTCGGATGTTAAAGTGGTTTCATTTTTAACAGTTAACCGTCTGCAAGAATGGGAA
Organism: Dissostichus eleginoides; assembly: GCA_031216635.1. Lineage (NCBI taxonomy): Eukaryota > Metazoa > Chordata > Actinopteri > Perciformes > Nototheniidae > Dissostichus > Dissostichus eleginoides. The sequence continues at coordinate 6,248,483 of CM062269.1, read as the reverse complement.
TTTCCCAGGAAGTTGAATGACTCTTTTCATGAGACGAAGTGTTCATCAGCTTCTTTCAAACACTCGAGCACACTTTTCTCAACATGAGGTTCATTATTAGAGAGGTTTTTTTCAAATCAGACCCTCGGGCTCAGAGAAACAGGGTCACTTTTCAACGTTTCCACATGTTTTTGTGTCAAAGTAAACAGCAATTATTGATATGGGTAGTGTATCGTATAGAAAATCTGCAAAGGACGTCCACTAAAAGTTTGTCTTTGGCTCTGATTAATATAATAAATGCCTGACAAATGAATGTATAGTATTAGTATGCTTATATGGAGCTACAGCCAGCCAGCCGCTAGTTAGCTTAGCTTAGCATAAAGACTGGACTGATTCTGTCCAAATGTACAAACAGATCTGTCTACCTTCCCCCCTTAAACTCCCTAACTTGGGGTTTTTAGTGACACTAGATATATTTCTTTAGCTTCATTTGTACAAAACCTAGTGACAAATGATTTAATTGACTTCAAATTGAATTTGAGACTCGAGGAAGCGGCTAATCGGGACAATAAGTTAGAAAATCTCTCGAGTTTTGAGGGAGAAATGTACATATTTTTGTCACAATACAAGTTTGTTTTAACCACTGATATCTGGAGGATCTGATGTGGGACTTCAGGGAGAGACTACGAGAGCAGATCAAAGGTAAAAAGATAAAGAAATACGATTAATGTCTCTCTTTAATACCGTCAGACACTTATATAATCAAGCCTGTCGGTGTAAAAACAAACTTTTAGTGGATCGATTTTGGCAAAATGTAAAGAAAAGTTCCAATTTGACACAAAAACTGGTTAAAAAAAATCCCCTTAGGTTTCTCTGATCTAAACAGAACTTAAAAAAAAACACATTTTTATCAAAAGACTAAATACTACTCTCATATTTTGGTTACGATGAAACGATGCTGTGTGTGCCCAATGGAATAAGTGCAGGAATGTAAATGCAAACACACACATCAGCCATTATCTCCATACACTGTTGAGAAATGAGTCCCGTTTCATGATATTCAAGTGGAAAAGAAACCTAGAAAGAGTGTGTTAGTGCCGCTTAATACAATGTGTAGTAGTGTTGTGAAACGTAGCATATTTTCTGTGCTTGAAATGACCAACACGTCAGAAATCGACACTCAAAAGGCTCCGACTACATATTTGGCAACGACTCCTCAAATCTTCATCTTCACAAACTGAAGACAAAAATATCTCCTGCATCAAAACTCACGCAGGCACTTTGTCCGTTTTGAAAAGGAAAAAAAAGGCAGCTCAAATGTAACGGTGACGTCTGGAAGACTCGGTGCAAAAAGGCTGAAATCAATTCCTGTTCCAAGGGCGTTTCGGGGGAATTCCAACATCACTGACTTTCACTTTGATACTCTGTAGAAGACAGGGGTTTTCACTAAATATCCACACGCAAAAAACTGAAGAAATACTGGACAATGATGTTCCACTTTTACCCCGAACATGAGAACATAAACACAGCATCTTCTGACTTCCCTATTTGGGGTTTTAGCAACTTTCGTACTTGTATACACACCATCCAGAATATGCAGCTATGTGTTTCACCGCAGTGCATTAGCTCTGACTCAGTATTAGAAACTGAAGTATTCAAAGCGCACATCTCTTGTTTGAAATAGCAACACAGCCACTTTTAAACATTATCAAAAACTTGGATATGAACTAGTTTTGGTGCAAGAAAGCTTTTCAAAAAGTGGGATGAAGGAATGGAGAACGAAGCTGTCTCTCACGTTGGAAAATGTGAAAATATAAGTCAATCTGAGTAGGCCTTGTGCATGTAAAGGGTTATATTAGTGGAGTATTAGCCGTGTAAAGCGCTACAATTGAATATTTCTAATAGGGGAATCATTTGAGTGCCCTGAAAAGTCAGTTTTGCAGGAATTCCCCCGAACCCCCCGGGAAATCTGTTGTAGGAATATGATCTGCAGAAGAAAAAAAAAAGGCACTGAGTTTGTGTTTGATGCTCCTTTAGACGTGGTTTCTGGATCTCATCGTCAGAGTGACTGTAACAGCAGGAGAGATCGACGCTTAATACTGAGGACCACATGCAGCATGGTGTGTGTGTGTGTGTGTGTGTGTGTGTGTGTGTGTGTGTGTGTGTGTGTGTGTGTGTGTGTGTGTGTGTGTGTGTGTGTGTGTGTGTGTGTGAGAGAGCGTAGGTGGTGAGGTATTACAGTTGCTGGGAGCTCAGGAGGGCTGGCGTGGCTCTGATTGTGCTGCAGGAGCATAAGAGTCTCAGGTCTCAAAGTACTTGTAGATGGCGGTGACGTAGGTCATGACGCTCTGCCAGTCGGGACGCTCCGTGTGCACCATCTCATTCAAGTCCTGCAGCGGGGGAACAACACAGTCAGAGAGGAAACCGAACCATCAGATCAGTCACTGGTTTAGATTGAAGGTCTCTGTGTCCTTGCACGATAATGGACAAACTAAATATTGAATTATAACAACAACAAATCAGCGTTTATCAAATCATTATTATACAAGTCATATGCTAAGCTAAGCTAACTGTTTCCTAGCTACCCCATGGATGTATAATAAGAACTGGATACAGCGTGGGAGGCGGGGTCTCGTTCTTTCCTATGAGAGCTGCTCATTGGCGCATGAGGACAAAATGGCCCACTTTTGAGAGAGCGAAATGTCACAGATTACCCATCATGCCTGGCTGTCAGAGCAGAAGAACCCGTATGTGCGCTCACAGAGCATGCGCCCCTTAAGCCCCGCCCCCGAGCTCCCACTCTCGGCTCAGTAGAATGAATGGAGAGAGAAAATAAATCTAGATTCGGCTTTTAGTGCATTTTACAACTTTAAGGACCGAATGATTCCAATAAGGGCTATAAGATAGTTCATACTGGGTAGTTTATTTAGTTTTTTTTAAAAGTATCCGCTGATTTACAGACGTCTCTTTCCCAATGTTAGTCAATGGGGAAAAGTCTTTCTGGGCCGGGTGACGTCACGGACTGATACGGAAGTTGTAGTACCGCCGTTTGGACACTACGAATATTTTCATCAGAGTCCGGCGCACTTCCTGGGGGCTTGAGCTACACACAAGCCAGCAGCAGGGGTTTTAAGGCTTTTTTTAAAATGTATTTATTCTTTACAGACTCAATTTGTCCTTAAATCTACTTTGTTCCAGGCTAGCCCCCCTTTTTTTTCTAGTCATTATGCTAAGCTACCAGTCCTTAGCTTCCTTTACTATCAATTGTTATCAATGAATAATAAGCACAACATCAGGATGTAGATACGGTTGGTAAAATCATCTTATTACACAGCCTGACATTTTCTAATATATTCATAACCCTTTTTTGGAGTCTTTATTGAAGCAATAAACTATTTAAATTGAGTTACATAGTACAAAATATATCAAAACTCAAGATTTTGTCTTCCAGTTTTTACGCGTATCCCAACATGTGGAGTCTCCTGAGACTTTATGATCTCCACCAGAGTTTTAAATAAAGTTCAGAGGGTTCAAACGATGCCTCGCTGCACAGCTTGGGGTTTTAAAGGGACTGATTTATGAGGTTTAAGAGATAAAAAGCAGAACTAGAGACGTCAAGGTGTAGTACTGCGTAACATGCTTCAGTTCATCCCTGGTTAATGATTGTCATGGGTTTGTTTGAATGTGTTTACATTATGAGGGAGATCAGAACGAAGAATGGAGGAAAGAGAGCAACGCACAGATACATGTTTTTGTACGCATTCCTCCCCATACATGAAGTCCAAATTAAGACATTTCATCTGACCTGAAGTCGTGTCTGTGATTTTCCTATATTCTTTATTTACACTAGAAGTAATGATGATGTTTAACTAATATTTATTTTATTTAAATGTATTTATTTGAACCCTCTTTACCTCAAAACCCAGCTTTAAAAAAAGGCATTATTTAAGTTTTTTTCAACGTTTTTAACATAGGCACTTTGGTCAAATACATTTAAATAGAGTAAATTATATAAATATAAAAAAGACATGCCATACATTTGCCACAAATCCAAAGGCAGTTTTTTATATGAGAACAAATATATATTATTTATTACCTATTTAGAAAGAGATATAAAATATATATTTAATTTAAAAAGTAAAAATGTTACAGTGCTTATGTGACCGGTTTATCATACCATCATTTTTAAATATATTGGTAACACTTGCAGACTCTTGTGAAAAATACTGCAAATATAGATGAATTTTTTGTCATTTTTTTGTAAAATAGGATAATTTAAATAAGTAAAGAAATTGCCATAAAAAAATAAATATTCATGGCCTTAAACTGCTTAAGATCTCCCTTCTTCTAGCTACGATTGCGCCGTTTCCACAGAGGTCCAAGATGAGTATACTATCAGTTAAATATGACAGGAGCAGACCCTGAACTTGCCAAGAAACAGAAGTGATTTGATTTGGATATTGAACTCACCAAAGTGCATTTGATGCCCACGCTCTCTGCAGCCTGGAAGGCTAAGGTGAAGTTTCTCCTCTGAGGAAAGAAGAGTCAAAAGTCACAATAAGTGGATTTAGATTTCTAATAAAATGATATGTGGACAATCTGCTATCCTGGAAAAACCACACTGCGTATATCTGCAAAAGGACAAAACAAAGATTTAGTTATTTCCGCTGCTTGAGAGCTTATTTATGGGCGGGTAGACCATTTCCTCTTGTTTTTCACACCTATGATTGTGAGTGTTTCTACAGTATTGCCATTCTCCATGGTGCTAGCGTTAGTCCCCTGCTTTAAAATCTAAACACTAAATGTGAATCATAAGAAAGATTGCAGGTCAGCCCTTTGAGAAACTGTGGATAAGCGGATCATAATAAGAGCAAATATGAAATGTTACCATGACATCGGAGGTACAGGATGCCACGATTTGATAAGTTTAGACAAAAGTCAATCCTAAAATGAAATACAGAGTTTAATCCTAAATAAAATGTACGTTAAAGGGATTTGAACACATCGTCTTCAGTGATTGAAATGTTAAGTTAACTATTTGTTTCCTTGTTTCTTGTCTTAACCTTTGTCCTGTGATGTTGCCAATGGAGCTGATATAATGCAGGAAACCTTCTAGACTAGATCTGACAATACAGTAAAATGGTATTATAAGGTAAAGTAAGTTTATTTATATAGCACATTTTCAGACACAGAGGCAATTCAAAGTGCTTTACAACATCATTAACACTTCATAAGAAGACAGAAGAAAGGAACACAATAAATAAACATAATGGAATAGCAGATTCATCAAAACCATGCATAAAAGAGATAGCTTAAAAACAACATTGTAAATACAGTAGGTGCTAAAAATGGTGTATTGTATATGTTAAATAGTGGTTTGTCCTGCCTTTTCCTGGCTGCTGAGCTCCTGGTTTAATACAGAATTTAATCTCAAATCAAATCCACACTTAAGGGTAAGGAACATATTGTCTTCAGTGATTGTAATGTCACGTTAAATGTCTGTTTCCTTGTGTCTTGTCTTAATGTTTGTCCTGTGATGTTGCAGATGGAGCTGATATAATGCAGGAAACATTTCTGACTAGATCTGACAATAAAGTAACATTATATTAAATTGTATTGTGTTGTATTGTATAAGTTAAATAGTGGTGTTGTCTTGCCTTGTCCTGGCTGCTGAGCTCCTGGTTTAATACAGAATTGAATCCCAAATCAAATCCACGCTGAAGGGTAAGGAACATATTGTCTTCAGTGATTGTAATATCACGTTAAATGTCTGTTTCCTTGTGTTTTTGTGTTGCAAATGGAGCTGCCACCATACAAGGAAATGGTCAGACTGGATCTGACACTAAAGCATCAAAGTATCATATCATGCATGTTAAATAGCGGTGTGGTCTTGCCTTGTCCTGGCTGCCGAGCTCCTGGTAGGGGATGTGAGCCGGCAGGTAGGTGTGCAGCACGGCGCAGAAAGCCAGCCCGTCGTTCCAGCTGCTGCTGAAGTTCGTGATGTCAATTTTCTGCCAAAAAAACCAACAAAAAAACAACCAAACGATTAAGAATGGGGGAAACAAAAAGGATCGATTGTCTAAATCACAAGAAACAAGGTTCAAATCACAAAAAGGGACTGGTAAATCTTTGTATAAAATGCCTATACATGTTTGATCTAAATATAAAAGTATGACGTAGGTAAAGTAGATAAAATATAGCTGACCGAATTAAGACCTTCTTGAACCTTCTCACACTAACCCTGTAACAGTATTAAAGGTTGCAACTTATTTATATCAATATTCCAATAACTTGTATAGATGAGAGGAACACCTACGTCACTTCCGGGCGAAAATTAAGGCCATGGAAATCGACGATCGGGCTCGATATATGGTTAAATTCAAATCAGTAGGCGAGGCTGTAATTTCGCCAGCTGTTACTCTCCTGAGCGGGGCGGAAAAAAATTGTGTTATCATGCCAACAAGCTGCTGTCGTTTATTGCACCTCAAACATTAAAACAAATCCAGAGTTTCAGTGTTTCTGTACTTCCTCTAAGAAACAAGGACAGTGAAAGAAGAGCTCTGTGGCTTCAGGCTTGATTGCCATTCAAATGACAGCGTTGGTTTCCCCCAAAAGTGGGCGGCTCCGTAAAGTGACGTAGATTTTACTCTCATGTATGGACATCGATCGCCTACTGCTATATTTAACCATATATCGAGCCCGATCGTCGATTTCCAATGATTTAATGTAATTGTTTGCCTGTCTGGCCATCGTAATCGGGCTCTTTGAAGATCCAAAAATCCACGGTTTTCTTACATTTCTGATCGGATTGACAAAAACTTCAGAATTTGTATTGACCGCCATTCAAATGACAGCTTTGTTTTCCCCCAAAAGTGGGCGGAGCCGTACTTTTTGCCCGGAAGTGACGCATGTGTAACTCTCATGTATATTGACCATTCTGAACTATTTCTATTATATCCTATTTATCCTATTTATTATATCCTCCTGAGCCACTCGAGGCGGGAGTGGCTCAGTGGTTCAGGGACTGGACTTTGGACCGAAGGGTTGCCGGTTCACGTCCCCGGTCGGACCCAAAAATACGGAGTGTGGACTGGTACTGGAGAGGGGGCCAGCTCACCCCTGGGCCACTGCCGAAGTGCCCTTGAGCAAGGCACCCAACCCCCTGCTCACTGGCGCCGGCTAGACTGGCTGCCTCCGCTCTGACCTCTCAACTGCATGTGCATGTGTGCATATAACTGTGTGTGTATTTGTATATGTATGTGCATGTTCTAAAAAGTGTGTACTGTGTGTACTATATGACCTGTATAAAAACGCATGTGTGTGTACGACAGAGTGGAAACTGAATTTCCCCCTCGGGGGATTAATAAAGGTCCATCTTCTCTTCTATTTACTTGCACTATTTTATCTGCTCTGTTGGAGGAGCCTGTGACCTAATATGTTCATTGTCATATCTATGCACACATGACCATAAAAGCCTTGAATCTAGTATTGACAGAAGCATAAATTGCGTCCTTAAAACCCCCCTCTTCTCCTCAGCGTTCTGCACTTTGTAGATTGTTGCTTTTTAAATGGTATATTGTTTTTAAACTGCTGTTATTTTGATTCTGGTTTATTTTGTGTTCTTACCATTATTTGTTTTTGTGAGCTGCGCTGTGGGAGTTTGTATTTCTCTGTACAGCACTTTGGTCTAAAATAAATAAAGTAGGATTGGATTTCCTTTTCATGCGTAAACCTACAAATGCTATTTATAGAATTAAAAAGAGTATTTGTGGAAGTCTAGCACAAATAAATGTAAATAAACGTTTTTCTCATCTTTATCTTTACCTGTTTACATGAACTAAATAACTCCATGACTGAATCGTGACATAAAAAAAAGATTCTCACCTGAAACACTTCTAAGTACAGTCAATTTACACTTAAAAACACGACATTTACAATCCAGAGAAAAATATATAAATCAGGTCAATATAATGTCCCGCGGTGCTTCGGCTGTGAAACACCGCGGGACATTATATTGACCTGATTTATATATTTTTTCAACAGTAAAATGACGTCAATAAATCCAGCTTTAATGGTACTATTTAAAATGATTTAAAACAAGACACTAACAGCAAAAGAATATTTGTAACATACACACCATTCACACACTCATTTACACATACTTTACCACTAAAAACATACAGAAAATTGATTTCTTTGGGGTGTATTTTCTGATTTATGGAGTCAACAAAGAGATATCCCTCTGTAGAAACCATTAGGCGCTTTCACTCCGGAGTACTTTCCCAGGAATAGTTCCGATAGTTCTTGGGATTTTGCGTTCACACCAAAAAGATCTGGAACTAGAATTTAGTTCTCGGGAACCTTTTTACCCCCTTTTCAGTCTCTGCTAGAGAGGTGGTACTTTCCTGGGGAGGAAAAGGTTCCAATTTCTGATTGGCAGGGCGGATTGCAAACCACGCCCCGTAAAACTGCCAAAAAGTTGTGTGAAGCCGCCATTTTATTTGCTCGCATTAGCATTATTAGCATTAGCCCAACGCACCAACGGAGAGAGACTAACTTATGGCAACACAAAATAAAACGTGGGAGCGGTGGAGTGATGAGGAGGTGTCGGCGCTTCTGGTGATTTTCCCGGGACTTCGTGAAGTTGTTTGCGGCCTGCCAGAACCCAGAGCAGAAGAAGAAGAAGTGACGTCAGCGGCTTCATTTGCGTAATCCTCCCTCAGTACAGGGACTTATTCTGGTTTGAACGCGATTTACTAGGACAGTTCCGGGACTAAAGAGTTCGGCGGGACTAAGTACCGGGGGACTAAGTACGGCAAAGTACTTGGTGTGAAAGCGGCTATTGACTCTAATATGTCAACAAAAGGAAACAAGGATTTTGAACCTGGCTTTATCTAATGTTTAGACACACTGTACATTTTACATTTAATGTAATATTCCATTCCCTACACTCTTAATGTAAATAATATCCTGCTTTATATTGTGACTAAAGCCCTTCAATAGTTTTTAATTGTCAAAGTTTATAGATTTCTTTTTATCTTCACGGTCTACTGTATATTTTCAATAACATTTTAATTCTATTTTGAGATGATTCAATTCTAGTATTTTTAATTTCTACTGTTTACTTACTTATGTGCAATGCCTTGTTTTGATTTTGCAAAGATTTCCCAATTTGGGATCAATAAAGTACCTCTTATCTTATCTTAGATTTCTGTTCTTGAAATGTATGCAAATGAGCACATATTTTACAATATAATACTTAATTTGCATATTAACCCTTGTGTTGTGTTCAAAGCTTTACCGTTCATGGTGTTCGCGGGTCAATTTTGACCCATGATTTATTTCAGTCCAAAACACTCAAATAATGACTATCATCCAATATTGTTTGAACTACATCATAACTAACTTATTATGCATTCATAACCGTATAATCCTGTTGTCATTTAATGTTATGGCCCGAAACACATTACACCACATATTGCACACGTGCATGTGTGTGTTCAGGTTCAAGTGTTAGTCTACATATTCTTTGAGAAAGGTCGAGTTCCCGACGGGGGAGGGGGGCAGAGGGAGGGGAGACCAGGTGCATGTTGCGAAAAATTATTGTTACAGTGGATGAAGGGGGAGGGGGTGGGGTGTCTAAAGTCAAAGATGGATCTTGATTGGGCCAAATTTGACCCCGAGTGACCCAAAACAAGTCTGCTGGGTCTCCCCAGACCCGAACACCAAATTATACACTTTTTTTTTAGAGACCTTCAGACTTGGCAAAAATTGTCAAAATCTGTTTTGTAGTGTTTATATAGCTGTTGTGGAGGATATCATGAAGCCTTGTTCCGATAAAAAAAACTAGAGCGTAGTTATTATATAATTTGAACTTGAAACGGGTCACGGGAGACACGAACACAACATAAGGGTTAAAACATAACATTTCAGAAAGAGTGTAATACAACAATTATGTGTCTTAATGTCAGTAATGAACTAGGTAAGTTTCATGGTGATATCTAAGTGTTATTTGTTTTACTCCATCCACCTGCAGTGTCCTTTAAAGCGACTTGATATGATGCCGAGTTAATGCGAGGCTCTCCATCACTCTTCAGATTGATCCTCTCTTCCACAGTTTAACCTTTGCAGGGCCGTAAACAACCTCTGAGCTTTAACACAACAACACGCTGAAACTTCCCCACAACCACTACTATAATCTGGATAGCTCGCTCTGATTCAGAGAAAGTCAGTGTTTTTCTGAGGGGGGTTAACTCGCAGGATGTGTGAAATGTGGCACACTTCCTGGAGAGGCACCAAGCTGTCATGGTAACCACAACTCAAACCTGTTAGAAAGGGGTAAACATCACTTTAATATGACGAAAGACTCTCCACACACCGGCTGAGTGTCGTTATAGTCCCAGTCATTTCTAGGTTTATGCTTTAAAAAGGGATTTATTTTATATGAGTCAATGAAACTGCACTTAAATCAACATTTAGACCGGTGCATCTGCAACAACAACACACTGCAAAGGTCTAAGGTTAACTCCACACATCCAAATCAATATCTATGTATTATTACAGTGTTTAACTTTACATTGTGTATATTGTTACTATTTTATGTAGAAATTGTTGTTATTCTTGCAACTTTTATCTTATTCAATAATTATTTAGATTTGTTTTAGTATATTGTATGTTGCATTGTTGGAGGAACCGTCAAAGAGAAATTTGACTGTAAAAGTTTGAAGTTATTAACCTGAATATTTTAAATGGTTCTTATTGTGGACGACTTTTCCTGCAAAAGCCCTTAAATATGGTGGCCGACAGGTGCAAATGCGCTACAACGGCACAAAACATTTCCATTAGGGAGACCAGGGGACACTAAAGAGTGATGCGCACAGCTGGGAGACCAGGGGACACTAAAGAGTGATGCACACAGCAGGGAGACCAGGGGATACTAAAAAGTGACGCACACAGCTGGGAAACCAGAGGACACTAAAAAGTGACGCACACAGCTGGGAGACCAGGGGACACTAAAGAGTGATGCAAACAGTTGGGAGACCAGGGGACACTAAAGAGTGATGCACACAGCAGGGAGACCAGGGGACACTAAAGAGTGACGCACACAGCTGGGAGACCAGGGGACACTAAAAAGTGACGCACACAGCTGGGAGACAAGGGGACACTAGAAAGTGACGCACACAGCTGGGAGACCAGGGGACACTAAAGAGTGACGCACACAGCTGGGAGACCAGGGGACACTAAAAAGTGACGCACACAGCTGGGAGACCAGGGGACACTAAAGAGTGACGCACACCGCAGGGAGACCAGGGGACACTAAAGAGTGACGCACACAGCAGGGAGACCAGGGGACACTAAAGAGTGACTCACACAGCAGGGAGACCAGGGGACACTAAAGAGTGACGCACACAGCTGGGAGACCAGGGGACACTACACTAAAGAGTGACGCTTACAGCTGGGAGACCAGGGGACACTAAAGAGTGACGCACACAGCTGGGAGACCAGGGGACACTAAAGAGTGACGCACACAGCTGGGACAGAGCGCTTGGTGACGTTCAGGATTATAAAGCTGGTCAACTGTCTCTGTTGTTGGAAACTTACCTAAAATGTTTTATGGTCTTATTTTAACAAAGTGATCACATGACTCCTTCTGATGTCACTGCAGATCTGCTGTAAGCTAGCTAGCTAACGTAGCTAACCTAGTCATTTCAGATATACCAGTGTTTCTCAAACTTTTTCATACCAAGGACCACTTAACCAATAAAAAAAACACTCGCGGACCACCTAACTCCACAAATATCCAAAATCACATCGTTTTTCTAGAACAGATTACAAATCGCCTGAAAATGGTACAAACAAGTGGCAACATGTGTGACGAAGGTGTTGCTGGGCTATATCATGCAATCGAAAGTGACATTTTACCAATATACTCACGGACCACTAGGGGGGCGCTCACGGACCACCAGTGGTCCGCAGACCACACTTTGAGAAGCACTGTCTGACAAACACTTACAGTCATGAGACAGAATGACTGCCAACTGTTCACTCTGAACTTAGTTATAGACACTTTGATCAGACGGTGCCTTCAGGGACCTACTGTACCTGATAACCCTCAGTCTTCTTTTGGCACCACTTTAACAGAGCGTTTCTCTTGGAGCCTCCGTACTCTCGGGCCAGAGCCGACAGCGGGTCCTTCCTCTCTTCTCTGGAGGAAAACACAGAAGAAGAGAGACGTGAGCAAACACTCCGACAAAGTCTTAAAAGATTGAATAAATAAACAGATTAGGTTGTTATCATTATTGCATCTATGACGAGGTTTGACGGGTTATGATTACAGATACGATTGAAAACTAATTCTCTACTGGTGTGAATAACGCAGATCATAGTTTTTTAAAGCTTAGCTGGAGTGAGACATATACTGTTGAGATAATAAGAAGCAGATTTTCTGGAAATCTGGTTAACATTTTCAACATTAACTGAAATATAGGCAATAATACATCTCAATACCAGATCAGTAAGACATAGATCACGAAAAATTTACTAAAAGAATAAGATTAATTTATGACTTTTGACAATGGACAACAAAAAAAAGATCAAATAAACAAAATATCTAACAAAATCAACACTTTTTAGGTTAACTTCTAACCATTGCATAATTAGTAGAGGACGGAAACAAGGTTTTTATTTGCAGATTTTCTTGAAATTCTGGTAAAATGTGTGATCAATTCAAATAATAACCGGCCATTGATAAGAGCATATGTGACCTGCTCTATCGAAATCAGTTTTGCATTGACCCGAAGACACATTTTGAGTTGTATACACTGTTGGAAAGAGGAGAGTCCTAGCTTTCTGATGATATCAGGATTGCTGTTGTACTCCAAATATTAAGCAAAATATGTCACATTATATAATGACTGTCACCGAGTCATCATTTGAGAAAAAGGCCTTCAAAGTAGTACGGAGGGAAAATATTTTCGTTTGGATTACTGGTCTGGGGGGAGCTCGCGAGTGTGTGTGGGTGTACGTGTGTGTGTTTCTGTATTTTTGCGTTTGTGTGTATTGTGTTTGTTTCCCGGGGAAAACACTCACGAGAAACCCCGGCTGTTGTTATGCCTGCTGTGACGTCACGTTACTCCGTTCTCCACTTGTAATTATGCCGTCACAAGCTTCAGAGTTGTATTTATCATCTGAATTTGCCGAAACAAGTTTAATATTCTAAAAGCCAAGACTTTGTTTATTTGAAATCAGATGAAAACAAACTGTCACGGACCCTGCCGTGTTATCTATGATTACAATACGCCTTACATTCATAATGTCAGCGGGAGGGAGGGGGAGCGGCGCTGCGGAACAGCAGAGTGCGAGTGAGAGCTGTCATCTTCCCTTTACAAGCTTCAAACATGTATTTATCGTGTGATTTTGGAAATAAAAGTTTCATATTCTGAAAGCCAAGACTTTGTTTATTTAAAATCAAACAAAACACCCGAACCCCGAAAAACTAGTTTTTTACGCAAATCCACGTTTATTTTGAAACGAGCCGTTGCGACTTCTGACTGATTTCGATAGAGCGGGTCACATATTAGGAAGTAAGTCAAATGTATTTATAAAGTGCTTTTCCCAGACATAGTCACAAAGTGCTTGACAAAGCATTAGAACATCATACGTAAATGAATGTCTGTATTTATGTATAATTTGCCAAGACTTAGAAGGAAGGGGTAATGTGTGTATGTGAGCAATAACGTGTAGATTTGAGTGGACTGCAAACTGAGGCAGGTGTGATTTTTATGTACATCTCCATGTATGTTATATATTTGTGGAATAAATCATACGAATCATAAAGGATTAAATGACCACACAAGCCACGTGTTAAGAAGTGCTAAAAACACAATCAAAACATAGAATAAAAGCAGGATTATTAGCAGGATTACAGGCCAAGACCACATCCCAGTTGAGTTTTCTCAGAACAACATAAAGAGGATTTGGGAGTTACCTGAGACGGCTGCGGGCGGTGGGAGTGATGGAGGCGGTGGGGGAGGAGGAGGAGAGGGAGAGAGGGGAGGAAGCAGCACTCAGAGCCATCAGGGAGGAAGACGAGGAGTCCGGAGCAGACATGTCCCTCTTCATCTCCTCACTGCTGCGGCGGGACACTGGGGGGACAGGATAAGAAACATCATTATCTGCATCTCACTTCGGTTAAATGGATTCCTTGCGTCCTTCACTTGCGTCGTTTCCCTGCGACTAGTCCCTCCCAGCAGGGAAGCATGGAGAGACGCAAGGAAACCACGAGAAGCAGGGAAATTAGTTTTAAGAGCAATGGGATGTAGTTTCCTCCGGAGCGTCACGTGAAGCGACGTCCGTTTGTGATGACGCCGCACAGCTGATCGTCTGACAGCAGCCAGATCAGTGCATGCACTGCATCGTCCAATCAGTGAGCGATACACAGTAAGGGGGCGGGGCGAGTGTCTGAGGATTTCACCGGAGGATGGTCTGGTGGTTCCTCGATTATCGCTCCTCCGTTATCACTCTTCGATCCTCGATCCTCCGGCAAAAATAAGGCCACTGGGACGGTACTCAAGATGGCGCAGACAAATCAACTTCCGGTGATACCGAGGACCGAGGAGCGAGGAAATGAAAAATAAGAGAAGTGAGACGCACCCTCTATCAAAAAGAGCGATAGATTTTATAGGATAACTTCACCTAGTATATGATCATTGAAATATGGAATAATGAGCCCTTGAATTCTTGAAGAAAACTTTTTTTTGCATGACACGAGTATATCCCGGCTGCGTTTAAAGACGGAAAAAACAGTAACAGAAATTAAGAGGAAGATGTAAAAAATACCCTAAAAAAAACTGTCAGAATGTCCCTTAAATCCATCGACAAGGGGCCAAATTTTCCCGCAAGATTCATTTAAAAAAAAAGATACAAATTTAAAAAAGATATTTACTGGATTAGCACATATTCTAATAGTCTTATTGAAGTACCTTACCTTTATTTTATTACATGTTTTACTTTATGCAATAATTATAGTTTTTTTAAGTTATTGGGAATTATCTAAAAATATCCCCAATATTTTAGACAGTAAAAAGTTTCCCTTTAAATATATATTTTTAATTCCCACACTGAGGAAACTATGTCAAACATCTCTTAAGTAACTCACTGTTGTGTGAAAGCTTGAAAACACATGTTTCAATATCATTTTGCTGTTAAAACGCGGCCCCAATTGACTTCAATTCATCAAAAGATGTCTTTGTACACCGCGGAGAAAATCTGAGAAATCTGCAGGAATTCAATTTAACACGGGGCGAGTAAATTATATACAAGTTATTCTTTTTGTGGTGAAAAATCATTTGATAACATGTTTATAATTGTATCATTTAGCCATCATCTCTAACCTGATATCGTCTTGTTGGAGTCCATGTTGGAGACCCTCTGGATGGCAGAGGCGGGGCGGCTGGACCCGGATCCCCTGAGCAGGTGATCAGCTGTGGATACATAACAATAAATACAAAAATAAAATACATTAAGAGGAAGAAGTGTATTTAAAAATGGACCCACTGTATTACAATATATAACATAAAAGAATGTGTAAAATATGAATAATACAATATAAAAGAAGTGTATTAAAATGATGATAGTAAGGCTGAAACTAAAGAATAATGTATATTGTAATAAATGTATATTATTGTAATAAACATGGAAATACAATGTGAACATTTTATTTTAAATTCTTATGTTTTTATAAATATTTGTATTCCATTTTATTTGACATTTTACTTGAACTTATTTTGTTAATTTAAATATATTGATTTAATTTTTTTATTGCACAATCTTATTTTTACTTCTAATTTTGATACACATGTTATCTTTTAAGTGCACACTCATACTAAACATGCTTATTTGTATATACATATATTTAATCTATGGTATCTTTTTATTGCAGTTTTACTTTAACTCTATTGAATTTCCCCCAAAATAGAAATGTAATATTCTGATTGTGCGTAATAATGCCACAGTGGCGTGAGTACTGCAGAGTTGTTTAACTAATTAATCATATTTAGTGTTTCTATAAGAGACTTCCTCTGAAAGGAGATAACCAGGTCAGTAAAGAAACACATTCCAGTGACGCTGAGCTCGGGGAATACTGACGAAGGAGAGGCAAAATAAACCAATAAATGACGGAAAACTAAGAGGAACATCGGAGGCTATGGCCAAGTCTGCACGTTCACATTAAACACTTGAACTCATCACTGTGCAGATGAACTGTGGGAAGAACTACAGCGGAGAATGGTGGATCATTGCTCCCCTCTTATCATCCACTCGGGTGTTTTGATAAACTGACACAGGAAACCTGCTCACGCCATCCTCCGGGGAAAACTAAATATTTCTCATGAGGAGATGGGGGGTCCGATCCTGATCATTGTTAGTTTACTGAGGTGAAGCAGAGGAGTGACTGATATTAAATCCTCTCAAACCAGTTTTAAAAGACAGGTTTCCTTTTTGAAAATCATACATTTCATCAATTATCATCAGAGGTGGAAGTAGTGGAGTACAAATACTTCGTTATTGTACTTAAGTACATTGGTCTTGTATGAGTACTTTACTCCACTACTTATTTTTCTGATGACTTTTTACTTTGACTTCTTACATTTTGAACACAAATACCTGTACTTTCTACTTCTTACATTTTCCAAACAGGCTGGTTCCTTTAGTTTGAATGTGTGTTTGGTGGCGTGATCATTATTTTAGAGTCATTGCGTGCCTATTGATTTGAACACGATCCGTGTATCCATCATTTCCTGGTCTTCTCTAAAGAAGAGGGACCAATGAAAACGTTGTCATGTTGCCGTTGTTCAGCATGGAAACATTCATTAGCTAACAATGACATTATTGTTCTATTAATATAAAGGGAGGTCAGGTACTCTTTAAAACAGCTGCTAGTTATGGGTACTTTTTACTTAAGTACATTTCAAAGCCTCTTTACTTTTACTTGAGTAAAGAAGTTTAGTCAGTACTTCTACTTTTACCAGAGTATTTTTAAACACGAGTATCTGTACTTCTACTTGAGTAAAGGATGTGTGTACTTTTGACATCTCTGATTATCATAGCCGCAAACTGGAAAATCATACATTTCTGTTGAATTTTAACATTTACGACGGTCTTTGAACTGATCATAGATGACGAATGGCAGGACACCATTTCAGTTTGTGGTATTTCATTTCCTAGAAGATTTTTTTCCATTTACGTCAGCCCAACGCACTACTTTTGTTAAGCAATTTAAGATAAGATGGACCTTAATTTATCGCTGTGGGGAAATTCAGGAGTTTAAAGCAGCAACAGAGTCAGAGTGAAGAGGATAGTAAGATCAAAATAACATTATATAAGTAACTGTTAAAACGAGATATCACAACAAGATAAAAACGGTGGTAATTTGAATGAACACATATACATACATGCTTTGGGTTATTAAATATATTTACTAGGGCTGTCAGTCGATTAAAATAGTTAATCGCGATTAATCGCACATTTTTTATCTGTTCTAAATGTACCTTAGAGGAATATTTTTCAGTTTTTAATACTCTTATCAACATATGAGTGGACAAATATGCTTTATGCAAATGCTTGTTTATTATCATTGGAACAATGACAAATATTCTCCTGAATATTCTCAACACAACAACCTGGAACCTCTCTCTCTCTCTCTCTCTCTCACACTCTCTCTCAACCCCGTGTACTTCTTTGCACTAAGCCAGTTGCTCAAACAGACAAGCCCGTTTACAGTTGTCGGTGAAATGCCGCTCCTCTGTATTCATAACAGTCAAAGCATGAGACTGAAGTTCCCACTGTGGGTCAAAACAATGCGCTGTGATGTGCAGTCCACACGTTGGATGCGATCCGAATTATCTAACGCAGCCCCTCGTCCTCCACAATGTTAAGCTGTAGCCACCCATTTAGCTATCGCTGTTGTTGTCCAGGCGTCTCCCCGGCAAACTTTCAAGCGTGGTCTGCCGCAAGCGAGCGGCAGGAGCGGGGCTGTCAGCATCAGCTGTGTGCTTGGCTTGCTGTTTAAAACACCTTTTTTTGTATCCATATCTCTCGCTAGAATCTCCCACCATCCAACTAACAACAACAACAACAACGTCAAGCCTTTGGGCTCTGAAACTACGGGGCGGGCCGAGGACAAATACACATGCGTTAAAACGTTAAAATAATTAGTGGCGTTAAAAAAAAAAAAAGTGCGTTAACGCGTTATTAACGCGTTAACTTGACAGCCCTAATATTTACATGTATGTGTGCAAATGCGAGTGCAGGTACAATCAGGGCAGGTTTTAATTATGTCCAGTAGGGTGGTCCTTAGTGCCATGTACATTTTCAAATTCATTTATTTTAAGCTCCAACCACCGGAATTTGTTATGATAGTCAAGAAAACTCTCCTGGTGAATTTGTTCCTCAATCTGACAACATGTACCCCTCCCTCATTGACCTGGGCAGCCACACCATCAGCCACGGTGCTGCCACTGAGGCTACACTTCAAGGTTGATGAGGGAGGGGTAAATGTTGTCAGATTGAGGAACAAATTCACCAGGAGAGTTTTCTTGACTAATAGAATGAATTCTGGGGGTTGGAGCTTAGACTTTCCCACTTTCAACATTGAAAGTAACATTTAGTGGTGTGTTCCTCACCCGGCATGCTGATGTCCGTGTAGCTCGGCCTCTTGTCGCTCAGCGGCTTGGCAGCTGACATCGAGCCAGGTAAGGAGTGTCTCTGGAATGGCAAACAACATAACAAATATTAACAAACTAGGAACAAATATTATTAAAACAATTATACAAAAATGTAGTAATACATATTATGGAGTGTCTCGAAAAAAATATATATACATACACATATATATAAATAATAAAATTACAAAGAAATATTAGAAATATCTGGAAAGAATACCCGATGTATTAACGGAGTGTCTCTAAACCACAATTACATAACGTAAAAAAAAAGTATACATTTAGTAAAAGAGTGGATAAAAAGTATATACACATTAATTATATAAATTCATCATTTTAAAATAATACGAGTTGTTGCTCTAATCCAGTGGTCGGCAACCCCTGGCACGCGTGCCAATGGTGGCACCGTAACCAGTGGCACACTAGGAATAAGTGGAATAAGTGGAATAAGTGTGCAAAATATTTACATTTTATTTTCGGACCCTGAACGAGACCGCCGCCAGAGCGCGTCTCCCCGTTACCTGCAGAAGGAAGCCATGCACGCAACGCAGCCCCGCTCTCTTTAACTCCAGGCCACTTTCTTCCGCTTTCCTCCGTGGTGCAGTGCTGATCGTTTCACCGCAGAGGAAAGCACTTCACAAATTGCAGTACCCATAAGGAGCTGTACAAATGCCGTAGTTTTTGTGTGGCTGTGTCTTTAGTTGAAAGCCCAGTGGCGATCTGCTCATAATATGCTACACAGGGGCGGACTGGCCATGTGTGTTCTGGAGAATCACAGAACGGACGGTCGTCCTTATTATTATGCCATTTAAACCAATTATTTAAATTTGTTTAAACGGCATCATGTAAGTTGCGCTGACAGGTGAAAGAGGTCCACACATTGCTTCCCCGCAGCGAGGCTGCATATCAAAAAGGTTGCCGACCCCTGTTCTAATCTGTACACCTGAATCAGATGCATTATATGATAACATTTCAGATGTGTGTCACATAATGCCATTCCTCCTGTACCTGTATGGGGGGAGACAGCGGCTGCCGGGGGGGTCTTCATGGGGCTCGGGCTGAGGGGGGTGCGAGGCAGCGGAGCGGCGACTGCTGTCGGGGGAACGGAGGGAGCAACAGTCGCAGTGCCGTTAGCTGGGGGACCTGAGGGAACAGAAGACATAAAGATGAATTAAAACCTGCTGCACTTATAACTGAATATGTCATGACCTGAATCAGGAGCTTAGCTTTCTAAATGCTTTCATGTCGGGACTTTAAACATTGAACCCTGATAAAAACTGCATGAGTTAAAGGTCCCCTATTATACTATTTTTCATCAATATATTATAGGTCTCAGATATATACAGAACATGTCTCTGATTGGCTGAAACACCAAACAGATCATTGCAGCATCCCATAATCCCCTCTGTTTCAGCCCTGTTTCAAAAGTGCTGATTCTCTGTCTGTTACTTTAGATGAAAATAAGGAGCCACTCCCCACGCCCCTCAGAGATATTTGGTTACAAAGAACACAATGGTGCTCTAGGAGGAGATTCAGGTGATAAGGTGGGGGGGGGGGGGTTACCTTGGTTGGTGATTGGCTAATGGTTACACAAGCCAAAAAAAATGATGACATCATAAAGTGGCCAAAATCTGATCAGCTCATTTTCAGACAGGTTTTTATATAAATGGATCAGGACAAAAAGAGAGAGAATCTTTTTTCCTGAAACTTTCAGAGTCTCTTTACACAGAGGGGACACATGTTGATGTAGAAGAGACATGAAGAAGTGGATTTTGCATTATAGGTGACCTTTAAGTTAGGAAGCTGTTAATATTTAAATACTTTGAGAGGCGCTGTCGAAGCTCTTGATGAGCGTCTTGACGGTGGGCGATGGCTCCGAGGAGGTGGAGGACCTCCTGCTGAGCCCCATCCCCTGCCTGAGGGCCGCCAGGTCCCTCTCCACTGTGTTCATGTAGTTATACACTCTGCCCCGCTCCTCATCCTGCCTGGGACAAACAAAGTACTCCAATCAGTGAGGACACTCAGAGGATATATACTGTACGTTTCTGCATTATGGGTAAAGAACCATTTTTATTCAGAGGTTAATATAAGGGCTGCACAATTAATCCAAATGTAAAAAGTCATTAAAGTTATCTCCACCTCTACCAGCTGCAAAATTAAAATGATTAATGCATCAGTAAGTTAAGTAACTAAAAAACATAATTCATTCTATGTTTATACATGAATGACAATGACCACTTTGGATTAAAGTAACTTAATAACAGGGTTCCTGCAGGTTTCACCAACTCAAATGTAAGACTTTTTAAGACCTTTTTAAGACCACGTTGAATCGAATTTAAGACCCATTTGAAGGCAAGAAAGTATGAAGGAAAATTGCTATGAAAGAAGACATACGTCCCATAATTACTTACAAAGTAAATGTATTACTTTGCAGCCCGGACATTTCCCCCAAAACACATTTAGACGTGATTGCATCGCAACACAGAAGTGCCTTTCAAATCCGATCATTTTTAAGACCTTCTATATCATATTTAAGACCTTTTAATTTTTTTGATCATATTTAAGATTTTTAAGGCCTTAAATTCTGATGATCAAATGTAAGACTTTTTAAGACCCCGCAGGAACCCTGAATAAGCTAGTAAAGGTGTTACTCATACAAAAACAAATCATTTTTAGACAATTGTATGGATTCACACAGACTGTACGGGTAATGAGCAAAGTCTTGATTTCCTCCAGTCTGCCTTTGATGTTATTCAAACCCATTTATATCAACTCAAGTTCGTATTAAATGCAGACAAATCCAAAGTGATGATATTTTCAAATGGCAAAAAGTTACCATCTATTCTACCCAAGATTTGTACTGCTCAAGGGACTGACATTGAGAGGGTCACTACTTACAAACATCTAGGTTTTATTATTGACCAGAACTTGTCTTTCAAGTTACACACGGAAAATGTTGTTTCAAAGCAAAAAATAAAATGAGGTTTCTTTTATAGAAACAAATCCTGTTTCTCCTTTCAGACAAAGAAACATTTAATATCTGCAACGTTTTTACCTGTATTAGATTATGGTGATCTGCTTTATATGAATGCCTCTGACCGGTGCCTAAAGAGTGTGGATACTGTGTACCATTGTGCCTTACGTTTTATTACTGGATGTGGATATCGAGTACACCATTGCACTTTATATACTGCTGCTAATTGGCCATCTTTTAGATATGCTGCCCCCTCTGCTTGGAATAAAGTACAGAAGGAGCTGAAACTCTCACATGTTATCACCTTGGGGGAATTCAGGTCCATCTTAAAGGACAGAGAACACGACACCATTGGTAGATGTGAGTGCTCGTATGTCAAAAATTGAAGTCGTTTTAAATGTTGCCAGTTTTTTATGATTTTTAATAGTTTCTTTTATTTTGCATATTGACGGGCTAATGTGTATTTCTCTGCCTGTCTTGTCTGTGTTTTATCTGTTGTAACTTTGTTCATGCTGCCCTTCTTGGCCAGGTCACTCTTGTAAAAGAGATTTGAATCTCAATGAGTTCTTTTACCTGGTTAAATAAAGGATATATATATATATATAATAACTGCTACCGTTGAGTTGCAATAACAATGTGCATTAGCTCTAATAACACTTGGCTAAGATAAACCATACAAAGTTATTTTTTGCCCTACTTAAGGCCATTTTTTTTAAACTGTGGGATTCATTCTCCCCTTACTTTGTTTACAAACATAAGACAAAGTAACTTAATGAGTAACTTAAGGTGATGCTCATACAAAAACGAATTATTTGTAGACAAATGTCAATTGTATGGATTCACACAGACTGTATGGGTAATAACTGCTAGCGTTGAGGGGCAATAACATTTTGCATTAGACCTAATAACACTTCGACACTTGGCTACGAAATAAACCATATCAATAGTTATTTTTTGCCCTACTTTTTTTAAACTGTGAGATTTAATCTCCCCTCACTTTGTTTACAACCATGACACAGTAGATGTCAGTGTGACCGCTGGAGCTCATTCAGGCGTTTCTTACTTGCGGGTCTTGACGTCGTCCAGCTCCTTGCACAGCTTCTCGTTCTTCTCCTGGTTATCCACCAGGCGGCGCCGAAGGTCTCCGATCTCCTCCTGAGCCTCGGACTTTATGTCGTTAGCGATGACAACGGCCGTCTGAAGGTCGGCCTGAAACTGACGCCACTCCATCGACTCCTCCTGCACACACATAACACACACACACACACACACACACACACTGTAAGGCAACAGTGGACAGACAGTGCTAATTGTGTGTGTTGGAGCTATTCATTCATCTGTATTTTAAGATAAACATTGATTTTGATGCTGTTCTGTATAGAGTCATTTGATCATTATTGTTCATGCTTTTACCCTCAGTCTGCGGTGAAGGATCTTAATCTCTCTCTCCATGTCGTGCTTCTGGTCCTGCAGCTTCTTCACAGAGTCTGAAATACAAAAGAAATGTATGCATGTCTCACTCAATTCCACAAACATATATACTGAAGACTCAGGAGCATTCATAGTCTTGTGAAATAATGCTTTAGGATGTTTTTCCTATACTATAATTATGACATCAAAATAAACTTTGAATGCCTGATATAGTGTCACAGTTTGATCATAACAACGTGTCCGGCTCACTTACTCTCCAGGTCGGTGATGATGAGGTTGTCGTGCAGTTTGAGCGCTCGGTGCTGCTCCACCTCGTCCTCCAGCTCGAAGATTGTTTCCTTCATGTCAGCGATCTCCGTCTCTTTCTCCTGCAGATCCCCCCGCTGCTTATCCACGATGCGCTCCTGATCCGTCATCTGCCGCTGCACCCGATCCCTGAAGTCCCTGTACTCCCCGTCCAGCTGCACACAGGAAGAGTGGGTACTTTAAAGGTCACCTATTATGCAAAATCCACTTCTTCATGTCTCTTCTACATCAACATGTGTCCCCTCTTCTTCATGTCTCTTCTACATAAACATGTGTCCCCTCTGTGTAAAGAGATTCTGAAAGTTTCAGGAACAAAGATTCTCTCTCTTTTTGTCCTGATCCATTTATATAAAAACCTGTCTGAAAATGAGCCGATCAGATTTTGGTCACTTTGTGATGTCATAACGATGTTTTGGCTTGTGTAACCATTAGCCAATCACCAACCAAGGTACCCCCCCCCCCCACCTTATCACCTGAATCTCCTCCTAGAGCACCATTGTGTTCTTTTAACCAAATCTCTCAGAGGGGCGTGGGGAGGGGCTCCTTATTTTCATCTAAAGTAACAGACAGAGAATCAGCACTTTTGAAACAGGGCTGAAACAGAGGGGATTATGGGATGCTGCAATGATCTGTTTGGTGTTTCAGCCAATCAGAGACATGTTCTGTATATATCTGAGACCTATAATATATTGATGAAAAACAGTATGATAGGGGACCTTTAATTCATCAACAAGCCATGATTTTTACACTTTAACACCAATACAAAATATGTATTTTAAACATCGCTGAACTCCATCACACAACAAAATGTGTTTTCTTGTATTGGGTTTGAATAAAATCTTACAAATAGTCACATCTTGGATCAAATGTAGGTATCACATTAGACTGAAAGTCTCGATGCTACGCCGTATTGGGTTATTTTGGTCGATGCATTAAAGTTAAGCAGTCTTAGTAAACTCTGGAGACCCGACAGCAAAGGGCTAATCTGGATCTGCTCCATAAATAAAACATGCTCTCATTAAGGTGACCTAAAACTATTATCTCATTTCTTGCAGCCTAGTTTAAAGCTTGATTCAGCTCAAACACAGTTATTGCATCAGGAAAATTATGCATGATCTGGATTTCAAGTTTTAGGCAGTCACATTAAAACGTTTAAATACCTGCCTTTCATGATAGATACCAATAAGTGACTGATCATTTCAATGTTTTTGTATTTGAAGAGGACATAGTTTGCTCATTTTCAGGCTCATAATTGCTTAGATCTGTTAGCTGGCAGGCTCTTTTGTGATTGGTCAACCACTTAGAGATGTCCCGCGCTCACATTTCATTTCATGTAAATTGTGTTGGAGCACTAGCCAATAGAAGCGAGAGTGTTACAAAGTGATGTCACAATGTTCCTGAAGTTAACAAAGGAGTCAGTAACATTATAATGCCCTGCCCTAGTGAATACCGCCCCCTCAAGGGGGGCGTGTGGCGTAGTGGGTTGACCGTAGGTGTTCGGATCCGGGGAGCACAGGTTCAAACCCCACTGCAGTCAGCATGTCGTTGTGTCCCTGGGTAAGACACTTCACCCCAAATTGCTCCTGTGGGGATTGCCCACAGTATTGAGTATGTAAGTCGCTTTGGATAAAAGCGTCTAACAAGTAACATGTAATAATGTAGAGGTGGTCTAGACACTGCGCTTGTTAGATGAATGCAAGCTACTCCTGTATAATTGATCGGTTATAATTTAAATATCTGAGCATTAGTCCCTGAGTCTAAAACCACCAGCCTCAGGGACAGTCTCATTCCACAGGCCATCAGACTGTTAAACACCTGACTAGAACATCCATAACATTTATCTGTTTGCAACTTACAAATGATTTATCACTTGTATATAGACTCTTATTGCACTATATTCTTTTTTATTTGTATTTACTTGCACTATTTTATCTGTTTTATTGTGTTGCACCGTTGGAGGAGCCTGTGACCTACATTTTCATCGACATATCTACACTGTAGCTATGCACACATGACAATAAAAGCCTTGAAATCTGTAATCTTATCTCATCTCACCTTACTGAAGGTCTCCTGCAGGCGTGTGAGTTCACTGTGAGCTTTCTCCAGCTCCTCCTGCAGCTTCGCAGCCTTGGCCTCCGCCTCCTCCTTCCCCTGCCTCACGCCCTCCAGCAGCTGGCAGATATCGTTCTTGTCCCCCGCTGAGTGGAGGGAGTAAAGCTCTGCGACCCTCTGCCTCTCCTGGTCCAGCTGAGCTCTGCAGCGACTCAACTCCGCCTGGTCGCTGCTCACCGCCATCTTATACTCCTCCAGCGCTGCTCCCATGGCGGCTCTGCCCTGCCGCTCTGACTCCATGATGCGCTCCATCTGGTGGTTCCTCTCCTTCAGCGCTCCGATCATCTCCTGGGAGTCGGCGTTGTCCTGCTCGGCCATCTTTAAAGTATTGGACAGATGTTGCTGAACGCCCAGCAGCTGCTCCCTCTCGAAGCGGGCGTTGTCTGCCAGATCTCCGTATCGCTGCTCCAGCTCCAGGTAGCGTCCGCTCTTGATGTCCTCCTCCAGGCTGTAGGAGATGTGGTGTTCCTCCAGGAGGCAGCGTAGATACTCGATCTGGCGGCCGTACAGTTCCAGTTTGTCGCTCTGCTGGCACAGGGAGTCCATGAGGATCACCTTCTCCTCCCCCAGGCGCTCGTTCTCCCCGTTCAGCTCCTGGGTGATCTGCTGCAGGTCGGACAGCTCCTGTAAAGTCGCCTGGAGCTCCTCCGCCGTGCTGTGCTGGTTCTCCTCCATCTGGTGGATGCGCTCTGTCAGGCAGGCCACCGACACCTCAAAGTCAAAGTTATTGTCAATCTTTCAGTTTGTGTGTACAGACGGAGAGATCAAAATACTGTTTCCTACAATCCCGAATAAAAAAATACAAATATATATAAAAATATGTTGGGAAAATCTGAATGTACTCTTCCAATATGAGAGTAACATGATAACAAAGGTATCCCAACTGTAGCTGTGTACATGACAGGATGTATGATTACCTAGAAGAGCATCAGGACTGTTTTAGGCATACGATAGCTATGTGATTAACATGATGATTCAGCCTCTATGGAGATAGACATATGACAAGCATGATCATTTCTGACGTGGAGCTCATCTGAACTAAACATTGAATACTGCTTTATCTTCCTCCATCTTGTGACTGTGTAACTCCCTCTCTTGTATATCAGCATGTGAAGGACACTGTTCAGGAACTAGTTGATGCTCTGAGTGAGAAAAAAAAGTGAGAATTTTGAGAATTTGAGAAAAAGTGAGAATTTTGAGAAAAAGTGAGAATTTTAAGAAAGTTTGAATTTTTTGATTTCCAGAAAAAAAGCCAACATTTTGAGAAAAAGTCAGAATTTTCAGGATTTTAGAAAAAGTCAGAATTTTGAGATTTTGAGAAAAAGTCAGACATTTGAGGAAAAGTCATAATTTTGAGAAAAAGTCAGAATTCCTCCATCTTGTGACTGTAACTCCCTCTCTTGTATATCAGCATGTGAAGGACACTGTTCAGGAACTAGTTGATGCTCTGTATGTGATGACTACTTCCATTCTTGAGAGGATCAGAAATACATGGATCCTGAGATTGAAGATCAAGCCGGTGACCAGTGAGATTTTCCTAACACCGATATAGACACACACAAAACACACCTCACTGGCGTGGTCGCTGCTGCCCCTCCGGGAGCGCTCCCTGCTGGGGGCGCACTCTGACTCTGAGGAGGAGGAGGCTCCAGAGGGGGCGTCCAGAGCGTCATCGCTGGAGGTCACCGTCTGGTACACCTGGAAGAGAAGGAGACATTAGAGAGGGCTGCACCATTTGGAAAAAATGATTGCAATTTTTCATAGGATACTGATAAAATCGTATATGATTCCTGACTTTAGAGAGAATGATCATTTCTGAAACTTGATTCAAATGTTTTATTGATAATTATAAAAAATATCATTTTATTTGATGTTATTTTGGTCATAAAATATGGAAAATTGAGGATGTGATTTGAATTTATTATATTTTATTAGCTATGTAGAATACACCATCAATGTTGATTGTGTATTTATAGGATATACATATTTTATACATATTTTTGTGTTCGGGATTGTGGGAAACGGTATTTCGATCTCTCTGTCTGTACACACAAACTGAAAGATTGACAATAAAGTTGACTTTGACTTGACTGTATGAATAAACATTTATTGATTGATATTCTATGGGTTTTCTTTGTTACTTTTTATAACTTCTTTACTTGTTTGAAGTGTACCCCTCACCTCGCTGGATTCACTGTCCAGGTTGTCTGCGGAGCCTCCATGCTGGTGTCCGGTGAGCAGATCCTCCATGGATCCGGGGGCCGATCCCTCCACAGAGGAGGAGGTCAGTGTTCCTGGTCCTCCTCCTCCTCCTCTTCCTCCTCCATCACTCTGCCCTCCTCCTCCTCCTCCTCCATCACTCAGGGAGGCGAAGTTGAACAGTTTGTCGGAGGCGTCCAGCCGCTGCTCCAGAGAGAATCCCAGCGCGTTCAGCCGGTCTTTCAGCATGCGGTTCTCGCTCTTCAGCAGGTTCAGCTCCTCCCTGATGGCGTGGTTCTGCTCCTGCAGGAGGATCAGGGTCGACTCCACATCTGCTGCGGTGATAGCTGACACATGAGGAGGAGGAGGAGGAGGAGGAGGAGGAGGGGGAGGAGGAGGCGGCGGCTTCCTCCTCTTCCTCCTCTTCTTCTTCTTCTTCCTCCCTTGTTTCCTCCTTCCCTCCCAGGCCCAGCTGCGCCCTCATGCCTCTCAGCTCGCTGCGCAGATGATGGATTTCCACGTCTTTGCTTTTAGCCAAACCCAGCAGGTCTTTCACTTTGGTCTCCAGAGCCACTTTGTCGCTGATCTGACCGTCAGATTTAGATTTGCTCATGCGGCCTTCAGACTCGACCAGGATTTGGCTGCGGGATCGTTTCCCCGACGCAGCATCGCCCGTCACTGCCCCCGACCCCGGCTGCTTCTTACAGGCCGCCGTCCTGGAGCTGCGGAGACGATCCCGCGAGGAGTTTGTCTCCTTGGCATTGGACGAGGTTGTACGTCTGGATGAAGTACCTGGTAGGAGTACAAAGAATTATACTTACTAAAGATAAAATTGTAAGCAAGGAATATTTAGTTTTCTTTCTGACCATCACTAAAAACGTTCCAAGCTACTTTTTACTACGTCCATCATAAAAAAATGCTCCTACTTAAACAGGCATTTATATAATGATCTGAACACACCTCAAAATAGACAGACACCTTTATAGGATAAACAGATGAAGATGAATTTGCTAAAACCTAGTTCAATGTCATTTAGCGAAGTCAATCTTAACAACAAAATGGATAAATCACAAACAAGAACATTTGGGATGGTGGAATAATGAGGATAACAATTAACATTGATTCAGATATACTGTACATACTTTTTAACAGTCATTTGTCATATATTTAATACATGTTTTGGTAAATGTATTTACACTTATCACTTTTTTTCCAATTATATATATATTTTAATATATTTATGTACGAACCAATACACCCTGGCAAATGTGAAAACTTAGTTGTGAATAAACCGTGTTATGATTCTGATGGGGTAAGCGCACTAAAATGCTAGCTTTCTCTTTTGTTGTTTGTTTATGCAAAGATTGTATGAATGACAGAAGTCTGAACAACATCACATGTAAACAAATGAATGTATTTCCGTGAACTCGTAGAATAGTGTATAAAGTATTTAAATAGTTAAAGGTGGGGTAGGTAAGTTTGAGAAACCGGCTCGAGATACACTTTTTGTTATATTCCA
Source organism: Dissostichus eleginoides (assembly GCA_031216635.1). Taxonomy (NCBI): domain Eukaryota; kingdom Metazoa; phylum Chordata; class Actinopteri; order Perciformes; family Nototheniidae; genus Dissostichus; species Dissostichus eleginoides. The sequence goes on along the minus strand of CM062269.1, from coordinate 6,219,244 downwards.
TGGAATGCTCTTAACATCCCGATAGCAATGAATATCTTAAGTGCTTTGACAAAAAATCCATAAAAAATGTCATCTGTGGAAGCCGTAGTACTGTAAAAAGCACGACCAATCATCTGAGCCGGCCCGGCTAAAATAACTGGATGGCCTACCTGCCTGTCAGCCTTCCATCTGTGCACAAACTTATCTCGTGCCCTCATTGGTCATGTGCGCGTTCGTGTGTGTTGGAGGAGGGGCTCTGTAAGGAAGTGGCAGATTTTTTCCGGCTGTGTATTTTCAAATTCTAGCGCACTCGAGCTGGTTTCTCCAAAATTACCTACCCCACCTTTAAATGTGTGTTATATTACCTGCTGTTGTCTTTGGCTTGCTGTCCAGGTTGCTAACGTTGGTCCCGGTGGAGGCCGTCCTCTTGCTCTTGTTGGCGACGTTATTCGATGCAGGAGCTCCTCCCGCCATCGCTGCTAAAAGATCATCGTTGCTTTTCACCTGAAATCACACAACAATTCACTGACAGACAGAAATGAGGCTGAAGCGATTGTCCGAAATGATAGTAAGAGAATAACAAACAGCGACACATACTTAATAACTTAAAAAAGCATATATAACATTGTGAACGATTGAAATGTAATAATTAAATGGGTTAATTAATACCAAAGAACGGACCAGAATGAAGACTAGTATTAAAGTATTTTATCTAAACATTTAAATTATTTATCTGTAGATTTTTTGTTTGTTTTTTTACGATGTAATGATTTTATTTTGATTTATAATGAAAATAATAAAACAGTTTTCATCCTTTCAAATATAAATGTCCTGCTTTTTCTCTGTTATATGAAATTAAAGTGAATAAGTATACATTTTTCACAATTTTCTGACATTTTCTATACCAATATCAGAGACTTTATGAGTCAGAATACTATAACTTAATAAGGCTGTCCAACAACATCATCTGGGACCCGAAGCATGTTCTGAACAGTGAATATGAACTGCTACCATATAATGGGAAATACAGGGTCCCTCGATTCAATAAAGTCAGACTGAAGCATCCTCAGTCAATCCTCTCAGTAAATACAGAGCTGAATCCAGATCAAATGCACGCTGAAGGCTCTTTGAGCAGGTTTTCTCTCACTGATTGTGCTGTTATGTTAAATGTTTGTTTTCCATGTATTGTGTCTTGATATTTGTCCATGTTGATGTTACACATGGAGCTGCTGTGATGCAAGTCACATTTCAGACTTGATCTGACCATTAAAGGATTATCGTATAGTAAAAGATACTAAATTGAGTTGTGAGCTGCAGCCCTACATGTGCAATCTGATTCCAAGCATCATTTAGTTGATCCTGTGATGGCTCTTACCTTGGACAGCGGTGCAGCGCTGCTCTTGGCTGCAGGTTTCCCGGTCCCGGTGTTTCCCTCCGCCTTCCCTCGCTCCCCGCTGGCTTTACTCACCGCGGGCCGCACCGACTTCTTCATACTGCGCTCTGTGCTGCAGAAACATCTACGATCTGTGCACAGAGAGGAAGTGTGTCAGCGCTCAGAGGGACAGATCCACTTTTTCCATGAAGGAGGAATTCTTTCCACAGAGGTTATTCCCTCAACTCTAGAAAACACTGAGACCACAATGAATAGCTTTCCAGCGTTTGTGGATATTATCAGAATCAGAATACCTATTAGTCCCACAGAGGGGAAATTTGCATCGTTACAGCAGGAAAGAGCCACAGACAGCTTAATGTTATATATGTTAAGAAAAAGTACTAAGTTATGATATAATAAAAAAATAAAATTAAAAAAAAAATACTTTTCAAAATACAAATCCTGTAACAGCTCTTAGGATTTAGCAGCCAGGTATATATTACACAGTTATTAATGGCATATGTATATAATGTATATATTGCATATATTGCACATAGTTTGATGGTATTTAACAGCAGCAAGTTACACAATTTATAAAATACAAAATGCAACAAACACACCTTGTAACGGTTCTAAGGATTTAGCAGCCAGGTATAAATTACACAGTTATTAACGGCATATATATATATATATATATATTGCACATATAGCACATATTGCACATAGTTGATTGGTATTTAGCAGCAAGGGGTGATATAGTCTGTGGTGTGTGTAGGGGAGGGGGGGGTCTACTAGGGGCTGTGTTGGTTGTATAGTCTGACCGCTGCAGGAAGGAAGGACCTGCGGTATCTCTCCGTGAAACAGCGGGGGTGCAGCAGCCTGTCGCTGAAGGAGCTGCACAGTGAGGACAGGGTGTCCTGGAGGGGGTAGGACATATTGTCCAGCAGGGAGGACAGCTTGGCTGCCATTCTCCTGTCTCCCACCACCTCCACAGTGTCCAGAGGACTCCCTGGCCTTCCTTACCAGTCTGTTCAGTCTCTTGCTGTCAGCAGCCGAGATGCTGCTGCCCCCAGCAGGCCACACCATAGAAAATGGCTGATGCCACAACAGAGTCGTAAAAAGTCTGAAGGAGTGTATTTCCTTTGTCTGTTTCAAGACATTTGGTGTTGAGAAAGCGGCGGATCATTCTGATTATTCTCCTGATCCCTACAAATATTCAATTCAACACCTTTGAAGTGGGAGTCCAATCAGTGATGATGGTAAATACAGTCAATTGAAGCGATACATTACTCAGTTTGTGCTTTATTTTCAGAGAAAGCAGAGTTTGAAGCTGCAAATCCTGTGGTTCCCTTCCCTTTTCTGTCATTGAATAAACCAAAGACCCCCGATTAAGGGACATATTTTATGGATATTCTGTATTATATTCAACAAAGGATTCTATGTATATAAAACACTGTAAAAACAAACTACTGTAAAATTTATCTGCAACAATATATCCCATGAACTTCAACAAGCAATTATTTTTCGGCAAATAAATGGGTAATAATTCCCTCTATAATGCAGTAAAAACATTTGCTTTAAATAACTTGATTTATTTAAGTTTCTCACCAAAACTTAAAGTGCACCTATCATGCTATTTCTAGGCAATAGCATAGGTCTCAGATATATACAAATATATAAAAAACATGTCTATGAAGTGTTTTGCTCATAATACCAAACAGATCACCCATTCTAGCCATGCCTCATATCCCGTATTTCACTTCCTGTTTCAAAAGTGCTGATTTGGGGTATAAAGCTTTACAAAATGTAAAAGGAGGGGGCTGAGCTCATGCGGGACCCGGCAGCTACTGTCTAAACTAAATACTGCCGTGATGAAACGCCATATCATGGATTATCAAGGATTATCTCTGAAACAGTATGGAGCTCAAAGGCTTTCTCTCTTGCCGGTTATACCACAAGGTGAGTTCCTTTTTATTTCCTGCTTCTTCACACACATGCTCTCCAGTACAGGTTAGCTCTGAGTGTTAGCGATGCTAATGTAAACACCGACCATATTACGTCCAAAACAGTCGGGCATTGTTTCTGATAGCAACTTTCTGATAGGGCCGTGGGTCCACATTTCCGATATTACGTCATATCGGACGCAAATCTGGATCAGCTCCGTTGTAGCCCCGTTTTTAGAGATTTGGGTACGGAGGAAAAGAGAGAGGGTTTTATTTTCTGACGCTGCGTGAGTTCCCTGACACACCGGGGATACATATTTATGTATAAAAGACGTCAAAAAGTGCATTTTGCATGATAGGTCCCCTTTAAATACATTTAAAGGTAGGGACACACCAAGCTGACACCAAATAACTGACACAGACGGACCCGACTGTTGTGTCGCCTCGCGTCTCCTGCGTCTTGGCCATGTGTCGCACTGGAACACACCGCAAAGACTTCAGCCGACGACCAAGTAGCACGTACGAACTGCGCATGCGTGAGTGGCAATAACTCTCCTTACCAGCAGGCGGCGGTAGTTTGTATTCGTCATTCAAAAGAGGCAACAACCGGAAGACAGACTGCGTGATAACCGAGAGAAGAAAAACAGACTGCGTGATATAAACAAACAACAAATAGCGTGTGCGTTCCATTTTCACTCTCCTCCATCGAAAACATGTTTCATGCGGTACTGGCGGTATCAGCCCTTGGACTGTTGCTTGTGGAAGCAAATATCAAGAGGCGGAAGCGAAGAATTAGGAGAAACCGCACTAAATATAATCAAGAAATAGTTTATCATAAATAAATTCACAGTTAGTTGGATTTAATACCATGGCTTCTTAAAACTGTTTACTAAGCATTTATAACAAAACAATACCCTGAAATGTGTGTGCCATTAGTTCGGGGTATGGTCAAGTGTGAGAGGCACATTGTAGACAAATTGTGATGGCTCTATTCAGATGCTAAAACTTCTAGACAGATTGTGGAAGATAATGGGAGAAGGAGCCACCATCCCGTATGAAAGGAACATGTGAATAGAGGGGCAGAAAACCATCTTGCAAATTTCCATTTCAATCTTGAACAATGAACAGCGGTAGACAGTAACAAAGTACATTTACTTAAGTACTGTACTGCTCCACTCCCGTTCAGGCAAATAGTGTACTTTATACTGCGCTACATTTATTTGATAACTTTAGTAACTTTGAAGATTCAGAACACTACAAAATATAATCAAGACATATTTGATCATGTATTATTATAGGTTAAAGGTGGGGTAGGTAATTTTGGAGAAACCAGCTCGAGTGCACTAGAATTTGAAAATACACAGCCGGAAAAAATCTGCCACTTCCTTACAGAGCCCCTCCTCCAACACACACGAACGCGCACATGACCAATGAGGGCACGGGATAAGTTTGTGCACAGATGGAAGGCTGACAGGCAGGTAGGCCATCCAGTCATTTTAGCCGGGCCGGCTCAGATGATTGGTCGTGCTTTTTACAGTACTACGGCTTCCACAGATGACATTTTTTTATGGATTTTTTGTCAAAGCACTGAAGATATTCATTGCTATCGGGATGTTAAGAGCATTCCATGGAATATAACAAAAAGTGTATCTCGAGCCGGTTTCTCAAACTTACCTATCCCACCTTTAAGATAAAAACTTTATTGATCCCATGGTGAATTTCAAAAGCTACCCAGCAGTATATAATGTAATTTAAATCGTTTGTTTACATCCCTCACTTCCGTTTCGCTTCTCATGCACTGATTCGCTAGCTGAACAGCCAATCAGAGTGATTTATTTGACCGACAGCCTTTGGCCGATTGCCTACCGATTCGACATGTGGAATCGGTAGGTTTTCGGCCAAAAAGGTGTCGGCATGGCCGAAAAGACACGACGGTGCGGGACACACCAATCTGAGTAGGGCGACAGGACGCTCATCGTCGGCCTGACATCCATCGGCGGCCAAAATCGGCTTGGTGTGTCCGGGGCTTTACAAGACTAAATTGAAAATCAAGACACCATTATAATTTACCTTTGTCCAATACTCATTTTATCTGATTTGTTCCCATTTACAGACCATCTTCTGTACTACTTTCAATAAAATGTTGCTAATATAATATTGATATCATTATACATGCAATTTAAATCATTTTAGCTTCAATGCAGTTACACATGGTAGCTATAGAAACAACCGTAGGAGATGATAAGGGAACATATAGTAGAGCAGAGACTGAAATAGAGGCTAGAGCACTAGATGGCGGTCCTGTGTTGTGACGGTTCACAGAACAACTTGCCTGTTTGTTGCAGCAACGATAACAAAGATAAAGCTTTTTAAATCTGATTTCTTCTGAGTGGGTGGCCCCTCTCCTCAGCGCAGACAAAAAAGGGCAAGACAGAGTTATTTTGACTTTTTGTAGAAAAATCAGCAGAGCCAAAAAAGGAAAAAGTGGATTCCTTCACAGATCAAAGTGAAAGCTTAAACCAACACAACCTAATGCGGTCAGATTTCGTGACGCACATGTGTGTGATCATCTTTCACTGCAAGTAAATCATTTAGTGCCGCACCGGCGCATAACAACAGGTTCTCTGTTGAAAGGAAAGATTGCTTTTATCGGTTTAACAGGAAATTCTGGGTCGGGGAAAGAATTGTATCTTCCAAAAATCGATTCTTTAACAACTTATTTATCTACTACATGAGCTTAACATTGCTTCTGATGGACAGTCATCTAGACAGCATGTCAAAGCTGTGTCAACCATTACAATGAGCAACAAGAAAAAGCTGTTGTTAACTATATAATGTTTCAAATGAGCAAGTTTGTGAAAATAAAAAAGTAACTGAGCTAAGTTCACATTTTACTCTTTGGATCAAGCAACGTTATTATATATGTTTTGTATAACTTGAAGTAGTTAGTCTTCAAATGGACTGAAAACAGAGAAATACAAAGTTAATGTGCATTTTTAGCATTTATCAATATTACCTTTTGTCTTAGTTTTGCCTTTGTTTGTTTACATAGATGAATGAGTTGACAACCCGTTTGAAACTCAATAATCTTACACACTTTACTTTGCTTTCATGCCATAACTCGAGTCGATTGAGCACTGATTGAGTCGAGAATCGACTCAATCAGTGCACAACAAATCAAAGAAATCAGCTCCTATATGTTCTGAATCCAAAATATATCCTCTTCAAATTCTGTATGTATTAGTAGTACAGTACTGCATAATAGCATATCAGCATAGCATGTGTTTTAAGGAACTATTGTGCTAAATAAAAGGAAGTACCATATTTGCCTTCGAAATGCAGTGAAGTAAAGTACTGGATACAAGTATGTAAAAATAAGAATAAAGTAACAGTTATTTTTTGACTGGTTGAGAATAAAAAGTGAGCTGAAGTTATTTATCTGAGACAGGAAACCCCTCCCCTCCCCTCTCTGTCTCTGAGTCACAGCTGTTGTTTTCCTGGGCAGACGTTTGTTGTTTTAATATGGAAATACATATAAACAAAAATACAAGCGGTAAATCAGACTTTGAATAGAAAATCTGTGAGAAGCGTATCGTAACAGGAGCACACATATTGAAATGATTCACTCAAAACACTTCTACGAATCCTATCTGAATAAAAACACACTACAGAAATAAATCAATATTTAGGATCTGATACAGGAGGAGCAGCTAAACGTCTCCTTCCTGAAACTTCCAGAAAATCCCCCAAAAACCTGCTACTGCACTTCATACAACAACAAATACTCTTCTGCCAGAGTTCAGCTGTTTCCCTGCAACAAATCTTCCCTTTCAAGTCCAAGTGATTTAATATTTTCTTCCGAGACGACATTTGTTTTGTTTCTTATTTCTGTCTATTGGCCTGCAGTGACGTAGATGCTGAGAAAGGATAAGCTACATCCAATTCATATGAGCAAATCACAAATAGCCCTAGCCCCAAAAGAGGGGAGGGCTTAATTTACAGTATGCATTTAAACAGTTAAATGACCTCTTAAGACTTAGTACGAACCCTGTTTTTTGGAAGCTTTATTTAGTGACCGTACTTGCTGATATTTTCTTATGTCTGACCTATACACCAATATGTTGGCCGGTGACCTGAAATTAAATAAATGATGTGAAAGAAGCTATAAATAATCGACTGGGAAGCTTTTGTTGTCTTTGAGTCGGCCAGCTCTTGAACAGTTCTGCAGTGCATTTATTCTTAATTGTTTTAATCTACAAGACTGTAGTAT
>CM062269.1:6194180-6209180 GCA_031216635.1 Dissostichus eleginoides | reverse complement strand
ATTTCATATTTAAGTTATTTTACATGCAATAATGCTATTTACAGCCTCTCATATATATGGAGATGGTCTCTTATTCCCTCTTTTATAGTCATCAAAAGTGAACATATTTGGGTTTTGGACAACAACAAAAAGTTCAAAGACTAGCTTGGAATGTTATATTTTTTGTTTTACAGACCAAACATTAATTAGTATAATACATAATAAACATAATCATAGCTTTAAGACCCAATCTATTGCACCTATTGACATAATGAACATCAACCTCTCCTTGTAGAAGAAAGGCCATAGTTTTAACATTTGTATAAGTAAAGAGGATGTCTTTAAATGTCTTGGTTTGTCAGTCCGAAGAAATTTTATTTAATATGAATTGAAACATAGAAAAATCGAATATCTGACATTTTTGCATAAAAGTGTTCATATATAAAATCAAATAAAAGTGTTTTAATGATTTCCGATGATCAAAATAGTTTTTAAAGAAGAAAAATGTCCATATTCCAAAGGCTGAAAACATTCAAGGATTCCTGATAAGTTATTCTTGTTTAAATAGATCTCAAATACTTAATAAACAAGACAGATATTTTAAAAAGTCATGTTTTTCTGCCACAAACAAACACAATTCTCAGATATTTCAGTCTTTTCTCTATTGGTTTATTTCTGCTTGGTGTATAACAAGTCAGAAAATAGTGAACATCTCCATCCCAGTTTCTCAGAACCCAAGATGATGATGTGGTTAAAGTGAGCTTGGTTATCAAAAACAACATCTTATTTTTTCCCACTGGTTTTGTCACTTTGGGGCAAAGTTCCAACACTTGTTTGTTTTCCCCGGAAATCTTTTTCCAAAAAATAAAGCAATAATTGGCCAAACATCTCATGAGTCATATGAAGACCTGGATATTGATTTAGAGAGTGGGTTGAGACATATTGCTCTTTCCAAGCTCTTCCAGGAAAGTTAGGAAACATCTGTACTCACTTCTTCTTTAGAAAAAAAGAAATGACTGGAGAGAGAGGGGATTTATGAAGATACCGTGGTCGATAGTAACATAGTACATTTACTCAAGTACTATACTTAAGGACGAGTTTAGGGTACTTGTACTTTGATTGAGTATTTTTATGTTATGCTACTTTGTACTTCTACTCCACTACAAGCCAGTATGGTACCTTTTACTCCTCTACATGTATTTGAAAAAAACAACAGTTACCAGTTACTTGACAGATTCAGATAATTAGCTGAAACATAGTATACATAAACTGATGACTTAATACTAATAAACGAAGAAATAACTAATACTTTTTAAATTACAAAGTACTTAAGAGTAGCTCTACCTTTACCAGCTTTAATAAACACATTAAAGGTGGGGTATGTAATTTTGGAGAAACCAGCTCGAGTGCGCTAGAATTTGAAAGTACGCAGCCGAAAAAAATCTGCCTCTTCCTTCAGACTTCCTTACAGAGCCCCTCCTCCAACACACACGAACGCGCACATGACCAATGAGGGCACGAGATAAGTTTGTGCACGAGATGGAAGGCTGACAGGCAGGTAGGCCATCCAGTTATTTTAGCCGGGCCGGCTCAGATGATTGGTCGTGCTTTTTACAGCGCCACGGCTTCCACAGATGACATTTTTTTATGGATTTAATGTCAAAGCATTTAATATATTCATTGCTATCGGGATGTTAAGAGCATTCCATGCAATATAACAAAAAGTGTTTCTGAAATAAATTACATACCCCACCTTTAATGCAGTACATTTTTGAAATGGGACATTGCGCACAATAAGTACTTTTACTTCTGGTACTTTAACTATATTTTGAAGCTAATACTTTTGTACTTTTACTTGAGTAACCTTGTAAATACATTACTTTTACTTGTAACATAGTATTCCTCCACTCTGTTACTTATACTTTTACCAAAGTACATGATGGGAGTACTTTTCCCACCTCTGCTTTTGGTATGTTAAATATATGTACATGCCAATACTTTTGTATTTCTACTAAAGTACGATTTAAGATGCAGGACTTACACTTTGGTACTTCTACTTAAGTTAAATATCTACTTTTCCCACCTCTGTGTGAGATATGCCACTGACAAGCTGCACCATCAGCCCACTGTTGACTTTTCTCAGGGGGCAAATTTACATTGTTCCAGGCTACACCTACATTAGCATCAGCCATGCTAACGTTAGCAGTTACAGTTTGTCATTAAAACACACAAACACATACTTCACAAAACAAACTGTTTCGGTAAAGACAACAACCAGAGTCTAGGGAGTAGAGACATGTCGGTTTTGTTACGTTAAGAGACCAAATGGATACTTTAAACCATGGTAAAACTAAAGGAGATAACCTCAGCTAGCTGTTAGCTTTAAGGTTGCAGGGCATTTCAGTAATTGCACTTCCTGTTTGAACGTGCGCTTTTCAAAACAAAAGCACCGATCTCGACACGTAGGCACAACCTTTCAAAAACGTTCCCTTCAACTCTAATTATTAGAAAAAAACTCCCAAAGAACGAGAAAATGTACACAAAATATGAAAAACCACTTACTAGAGATAGAGAAAAAGTTAATATAGATGTGTTTTACGCAATTTCTGTATCTTTTGCACAGATTTAGAAAATTTGTATCACAAGTTAGTTCCAATTATCCAATGCAATTAGGGAAATGTATATATATATACACAAGTATAAATCTATGTTGTGTAAAATAACATCCTATAGCTTTATACATTCATACACACACAAGTGTCTTGATTTTGTTTATCTTTCCTATAACTTACTCGACTGCTCCTTTGACTCTTAAGCTTCAGGTGTAAATGAGGTGAAAAACATACCTCCAGTTTTCAAAGCTACACAAATGCAATAAAGGAAATGTGAATGAATGTATAAAACTTTGTTGTGTTTGGTTTATTTGCAAATGTGTCTTGCTTTTCTTTATCTTCCCTAACTTGTCCCTCTGCATCTTTGACTCTTAAGCTTCTGTAAGGTGCAAATGGGTTGGACAACATACCTCCAGTTTACAGAGTTAAAAGCTTTAAAAACCTAGCCTTATATATACATATATGATAAACACTGAGTTAGTTTGAGGCAGATTAAATAATAAATGTCTAAACGTCAACATAGACATTTATTTTGAAATGTTACGTACATTACGTCAACTGATTTTTCCACCTTGACAGTTGACCAAAAATCTAATGTAATGGTTAAAAACAAAGCATACCAAGCAATTTAAAACAAACACAGATACAAACCGAGTCTTTGTAGTTAAAATCCCTTTAAAGTAGCTTTTTTCGTTTCCTTTTTCACTCATTAAATCCCCCACAGCTGTCAGAAACAAATGGCAAAGCTAATGCTAATGCTAGGCTAACAATGTTAGCATAGCCGGCTAAAAGAAAAAGACAGTGTCAGTTAAGCAGATAAAATGCTCATACCTGATGTTTCTCCTTGTTTCTGCAGTTTGATACTTTGATAAATGTCCAGAGGTTATTCCTGGTTGTGTCTGGTATTTATAGTGAGTTCACAGCAGCAGCGGCTCTCTCTGCTGGCAGCAGCCGGATCCTCGGCCCCCTCCTCTGGTTGCATCAGCATCTCCCACCACCCTCTTTAACAGGGAGGTGGGAGAAACACATATTAAATACTCCTGAGTATTAGGACTCAAGTATTTACTCAAGTAATGCACTCTATTATAAGTGTGAGGTACTCTAGCAGTGTTGGAAAGAAACTAAGTAACCTTACTCAAGTAATTCAATTAAGAAAAAAATGGAGGTAATTGTGCAGTGTTGAAAATTAACTAGCCTAAGTACATTAACTCTAGTAATGCACACCACCCTCTTTAACCAACTGCTTTAACAGGGAGACACTTCACTGGCTGCAGGGCAGGAGAAACACATATTTACAAAATACTCCTAGGAAGTGAGGAAAAGTAACTAAGTACTCAAGTATTAACTCATCTCCATTATTTAAATGTGAGGTACTTTAGCAGTGTTGGAAATAAACTAATTGACCTTTACTCAAGTATGCACTTAATACAAACATGTAAGGTAATGTCCAGTAATGCACACCACCCTCTTTAACAGGGTAGACTTCACTGGCTGCAGCAGAACACATATACAAAATACTCCTGAGCAGTGAGGAAAAGTAACTAAGTACTCAAGTATTCACACAAGTAATGCACTCCATTATTTAGTACTCTAGCAGTGTTGGAAATAATCTAAGTAACTTTACTCAAGTAATGCAATTAAGAACAGATTTGAGGTACTTTTTCTTGAGCAGTGTTGGAAATTAATTGGTACTGAAGTATTTACTGAAGAAATGCAATCTATTATTCAAATGTGAGGTTCTTGAGCAGTGTTGGAAAGAAACTAAGTAAATGTACTCAAGTAATGTACTTGCACACACAAGTATTCATGTGAGTATAATTGTACTCTTCTTGAGTATTTCCATGTTATGCTACTGAATACTTCTACACTAATACTAGAATTTGAAAGCAAATATTGTGCTTTTTATTTCTGAGTACTTCTTCGACCACTTGTATTGTAATTGTATCAGAAACTAAACATCAACAGAGCAATTGTGCACTGACTGTATTTTCACCAATAATAATTTACAAAGAATGAAACATTGCAAGAATAATGTTAACACGTTTTTATTTACACAATCATACATACAAGAAGTCTCATCCTAAGAATCACTAACAGTTATTGCTTTTTATTTTACATAAGCCTTTAGGGATAAGGATTGTGCCAGCAAGTGTTTCAATACTTGCAGTGATTGGGAAAAAACAATATTAATGCAAGAACACAGTGTATTTTCAGTAACACTATAGGTACATGGATGATAACCCTATGCCAGGAGACTTGAATATGAGTGAATAACTGTGCTTTAAATAGGTCCTAAGAGGAAACATTTGGTATTTAAAATCCAGGTGATTTTATTCCTACAGCAGTGTGGTTTTGTCCTTTTAAAGGTGGACTACAGAGAAGGAATGCAGCAGGAAGCAACACATATACAGAATTAATTAAAGAGGCCCTATTATGTTCATGTTCAGGTGTATATCAGTATTTAGTGCATCTACTGTGTCATGTCTCCATGCTTTAATGTTCAAAAAGCTCTTTATTTTTCTCATACTGCCTGTGCTGCAGCACCTCTTTTCACCCTCTGTCTGAAACCAGAGCCCAGTCTGCTCTGATTGGTTAGCTGGCCAGCTTTGTTGTGATTGGTCAACCGCTTAGAGATGTCCCGCCCCTTACTCTATCAAGTACAATTTGTTGGAGCGCTAGCCAAAAGTGTGAGTGTTACATAGTGATGTTACTATGTTCTGGAAGTAAACAAAGGAGTCAAATGGAGGCGTTACAGGGATTTTTGCCTTTGCAGACCATTTACATGCACAAAAACCTATATAACAAACTACAGGAAAGGGAAAACCTGAAAGAAAAAAAAAGCATAGTAGGGCCTCTTTAAAATTAGACATCAAACATGGAACAACATATTAAACATACAGACAAAAACATTTGAAGTTAAAATTATACACAGCACAGCATTCATTACATATCCTGGAATGATTTGCCTATTTCTTCTCTGTACCACGTCCATATAAAGCCCTCATATCGACATACAACACCACCACCAGAAGCAGCTGCAAACTGAATAAGGTCACTATACAAATTGTATACCCGCACACTTTAAAAGGTAAGGTCAACATGCCTGCACGTTGCTTTGTGTAACTACAGTTTTCAGTCTCATTAAAAAAAAAAACTGTACAAAATGAAGGTAAACATTTAGGGTAATGTTTGGTCATCAGCAGGGGACACATTGGCACAGGTGAGCTTTATATATCAGAAATAAATCTTAATACAGCAGAAATCCCTCCTCTGTGAATATGGAGCTAATGTGCACAGTGGAACAGAACAGCAAATCATTTTAAATTAAAAAAAGGGATGATATATTTTGTCCTATATCTTCTTCTGACAGCAGGCTGTGGTGATTATGGCTGTTTCCAGTTGAATGTGTTGCTGAGTCCACCTAGTGGCCACATGAAGCGCCCTCACAGTAACACAGCAGCGTCCGCCTCATTAATCCTCAGATATTCAGCCTGTGCACAGAATAATCAGTGCACCATGTTCCCGTTATACTTCAGTGGTGAAGAGGAGGCTTTGACGCTTGCTGTCGGGGGTTGGGATGCCCTCCAGCTGAAGGAAGTAGAGGAGGACTTGAACCTGGGGACACAGAACAGGAGATCAGAGCCTAAAAAAGGGAAAAATGTCCCTGTGTAACTTATCAATATAGAGCTGCACGAATGAATCCTACACCTCGGAAATAAGTCGGCATATTTAGCTCTTCTGGTTAACTTTTTCACCTTGTAAATATCTTCAGTATCAACCTTAGTAGATAAGAAATGTATTGTTACAAAAGAGTCAAAGAAGCAGAGGAAAAATTCTGATATAGTGATAGGTAAAATGACACAGGATAAGAAAGAAGTGGATAGAAATAACATAACAAAGCTTTATATATGTATTCACCTTTCAGTTATTACATAGGGTATTTGCACATATAGTGTGGTGTGTATCATTGTACTACTAGACTATACAAAATATATTAATGTATGAATAAATATAATTGCAGAGGATACAGAAATTCTACATTTTACAATGATATCTATTGTTCTGAATCTCTATCTTTTTCTGCCTCTATTTTCCCTCAAGTTCAAACTCTCTAACTCTATCTGAGTTTTGATATAGTCATTTTAAGTTTAGGGAAATGTTCTAAAGGGTTGTGTTGAGCTAGGTGCTTTTGTTTTGAAACGCCTACGTCCACACAGGTACAATAACTGAAATTCCCTGGATGCCTGACTTTACGGCTAAAAGCTGAGGTTTTCCCCCTGTAATCATCTGGAAGTCAATGGGTTTTTGGGTGCCTGAAATAAGGTCTGTGGTTAACACAAGCTGAAGAGATTTTAAAGTTTTGTTCTACAACATAAAATACGTCACCCACTGGTGGATTTAAAAACGTCAATTGCTATCAAGTGTCTAAATGAGACGACTAAACATCCTCACGCCCAACATTAGCCGCCTTTAGCTTAGCGGTGGTGACGTGAAGTCTTGTGACCGTGCTGTAGTTCCTTTATAGCCCAACATTAGCCCCCTTTAGCTTAGCGGTGGTGACGTGAAGTCATGTGACCGTGCTGTAGTTCCTTTATAGCCCAACATTAGCCGCCTTTAGCTTAGCGGTGGCGACGTGAAGTCATGTGACCGTGCTGTAGTTCCTTTATAGCCCAACATTAGCTTTTGACTTCAAAAATCATAACTTGGTGTTAATATGTGGAGATTATCCAGCTGAGCTAAACGTGTAAGCATCATAAACGTTTGACACAGAGATTCTTTTCTGAAATAACCATTGGCTTTTTATCGAGGGAACAAGGGAGATGTTGCCGTCAGGGTCGGCCTACAAAAATCTATCATCCCTGCATCACTCTATATTCTGTCGCATGTTGTACCTGACACATGACCTCCAGAGACCAGCTGTCGTTCATAGAGATGGGCGTGGAGCTGCTGGAGAGTTTGCTGTCTTTCTCTGACGGCCGCAGCAGAGTCGGGCCAAACACGGTGGCCAGGTTGTGCAAAGACATCTTGTTGACGCCTTCGTTCTCAGTCACCCTGCAAGAACAACAGAGAACATTGTCAATGAGTCAACAGACAGCTTGAGAGTTGAGTTTCTATCCAATCCAAACATACAAAAACTTTTATATTGGGTTTGCCATCATTTTTACATCCATAAAAGTGATATAGAACATTACTTTAGCACTTTCAGGACAAGTATTGCTACAAATATGAACTTTTAACAACTAATAGCATCATATTTATGTTGTATTCTAAATATGTAAAGACAATAAGTCATAATTCGCCTATTAGCTGTCAATTAATGATGCTTTTAAGTTTCCTTTGCTCGCTAGGCTAGCATGTGACAATGACCCTGAAAATAATCATTACTGATTTAACAATTACTGACAAATGGGTAACATGCTGCTTACCAAATAAAATAAGAAATCAGACAAAAGACAGAGGTGTATTACATTCAAAACAGTTAATTTGTGGAATAGTTTTGAAAAGGAAATGAATGTGCAATACGCTTAACAGATAAACAAAAATATTTAAAATAGAAAAGGACAAAATATATGAGAAATATAACCATATATTACCGCTTGAGATGGTCGAGCAGGAAGAGGAAGGTCACCAGGTTGGCCTCCGGGAGAGACAGCAGCAGGTTCAGCATGCAGCTCTCCTTCGCCTCCCTGTCAGACAGCGCTGAGGGACAAAAACACACGAGTCAGGTCCAGAATCATGTCTGACAAGTCCTGACAAGTCAAATTTGAAAGTCTGGATTTAACAAGTCCCAAGTCAAGTCCCAAGTAAAGACAGGCAAGTCCGAAAACCAAAAGTCTAAGCAGTCAAGTATCAAGTCAAGTCTGACAAGCCAAAATCTCAAGTTAAGTTCCAAGTCAAGACAGGGATGTCCCGAAACCAAATGCCAATTCAAGTCTTCACCAGTCGAGACTAACAAACTGACTGACAACTAGTCAAGACCTGTGTTCGAAGTCAAGACTGACAAATTAAGTTCCCAGTGAAGACAGAAAAGACCAGAGTCAAAGTTCAAGTCAAGAGTGACTCGTGCTAAGTCTAAAATAACAAATTCCAAGTCAAGTTTCAAGTAGTAGTTCAACCATTTTGAAATGTATAAGTTCAAAGTCAAATTCCAAGTAGTGTCAAGTCCCAAGTCATGTTCTAAGTCAAGTCCAAAGTCAAGTCCTGGAAACAAAGTTCAAGTCAAGTCGTTACAAATCAAAAACCCACTAATCCTCAAGCCATGTTCCAAGTCAAGACTGACAAATCAAGTTCCCAGTGAAGACAGAAAAGACCAAAGTCACATTTCAATTCAAGAATGACTTGTGCTAATTCTAAACTAACAAATCCCAAGTGAAGTTCCAAGTCAAGACCCAAATTGAAATGAATACGTTTCAATTGGAGGCCAAGTCCAGTCGTTACAAATCAAAAACTGACTAATCCTCAAGTCAAGTCCCAAGTCGAAACGTACAGGTTTAAAGTCAAGTCCCCGGTCAATACTGATGAGTCACATTTCCTGTCCAAAGTATCGTCAAGTCCCAAGTCAAAACGTACAAGTCCGAGTCAAGTTCCAAGTCATGTAAACTGGATAATAATGAAGTGTTGACTGACCGATGCCTCCAGCGAAGTTTGGGTACATTTCGTCGGTGAACAGCGGCTCCGGCAGCTCTCTGAAATACAGCTTCAGAGTTCCAGCGATGGCGTTCACGTCCATCTCCCTCATCATGAGAGACACGTCTCTGTTGTCTGCGGGGAAGAGGAGACAGTTACTAAACGAAAGGCCAGCACTCTTGAATCCTTTGAAAAATCTCTCAAAACTCACTTAGTCACTCTAGCTTTCAAACGCTTACTCGCACTTGGATTAGGAGTATACTGTTTACTGTATGTTCTTTGTTTTCTTTGTACTGTTTCTGTTCCTGATTTGATGTAAAGCGTCTTTGAGATCTAGGAAAAGCGCTATACGCACTTGAAATAACTAAAGGATAAGTTAAAAAGAAATTAGAAAGAAAGTGAGGTCAAAGAAAACTATTTCTGCTAAAAAGTTAGCAATGATTGAGAGTCAGAGCTAAACATTTCAGATGTGTGTATCTCACACTGCTGTAACTTTAATTCATGTACCTTTGTTATTCATGTTTTATTATCTTTGCTTTTAAATGCCATTTTATAATATGTTTGTTAATGCTCTTAATGTCTTTCATTTTTGTAAAGCACTTTGAATTGCCTTAAAAAATATAAATAAACTTGCCTATAAAAATCCAACGTATTATTATTATAAACACCTCATGTTTATCTCTTTTTCATTAATATAAGTTATCAGTAGAGGTGGGAAGTAGAGGAGTACAAATACTTTGTCACTGTACTTAAGTACATTGTTCTGGTATCAGTACTTTACTCCACTACTTATTTTTCTGAGGACTTTTTACTTTTACTTCTTAAATTTTGAACACAAATACCTGTACTTTCTACTTCTTCCATGTTCCAAACAGGCTGGTTCCTTTAGTTTGAATGTGTGTTTGGTGGCGTGATCATTATTATTTAGAGTCATTGCGTGCCTATTGATTTGAACACGATCCGTGTATCCATCATTTCCTGGTCTTCTCTAAAGAAGAGGGACCAATGAAAACGTTGTCATGTTGCCGTTGTTCAGCATGGAAACATTCATTAGCTAACAATGACATTATTGTTCTATTAATATAAAGGGAGCTCAGGTACTCTTTAAAACAACTGCTAGTTATGGGTACTTTTTACTTAAGTACATTTCAAAGCCCTCTTTACTTTTACTTGAGTAAAGAAGTTTAGTCAGTACTTCTACTTTTACCAGAGTATTTTTAAACACGAGTATCTGTACTTCTACTTGTGTAAAGGATGTGTGTACTTTTGCCATCTCTGGTTATCAGTTTGAACTCACTTGAATCAAATGCTGCCTTCAGGGCCTGGATGTCCGTTGCGACTCCAGAGACTCTGTAGATTCCCACCTCGTCCATCCCTCGCCTCTCGATCTCCTCCACACACTGCCTCACGATGAGAGGAACCTTCGAGCGCTCTCGCCTGGTGAGGAGTGACACAGAAACATGTTTTAAAAAGGGAATAAGGGGCTTGTGATAGATTGAATATACGCCATGTATGGTGGCTTGTAGTAGTACATGACTATATCATAAAAAGAACGATCTCCTGGGAGAGTCTGACTTCAAAATAAAGTTGACAAATAACTTCAAAATAAAATAAAACAATAACTGATTAAAAAATAGGAGCGACTGATAACTGATTTCAAAATAAAAGTGCTCAAGAACTGACTTCAAAATAAGAGCGATCGAGAACTAAATTCACAATAAGAGCGACCAAGAACTGACTTCAAAATAAAAGTGACCAAGAACTGATTTCAAAATAAGAGCGATGAAGTAAACCTTCAAAATAAGAGCGACCAAGAACTAACTTCAAAATAAGAGCTACCAAGAACTGACTTCAACATAAGAGCTACCAAGAACTGACTTCAAAATAAGAGCGACCAAGAATTGACTTCGAAATAAAAGCATCCAAGAACTGACTTCTAAATAAGAGAAACTAAGTCAACCTTCAAAATAAGAGCTACCAAGAACTGACTTCAAAATAAGAGCGATCAAGAACTGACTTCTAGATAAGAGAAACTAATTCAACCTTCAAAATAAGAGCGACCAAGAACTGACTTCAAATTAAAAGCATCCAAGAACTGACTTCTAAATAAGAGAAACTAAGTCAACCTTCAAAATAAAAGTGACCAAGAACTGACTTCAAAATAAGAGCGATCAAGAACTAACTTCACAATAAGAGCGACCAAGAACTAACTTCAAAATAAGAGCGACCAAGAACTGACTTCAAAATAAGAGGTACCAAGAACTGACTTCAAAATAAGAGCTACCAAGAACTGACTTCAAAATAAGAGCGATCAAGAACTAACTTCAAAATAAGAGCTACCAAGAACTGACTTCACAATAAAAGCTACCAAGAACTGACTTCAAAATAAGAGCGATCAAGAACTAACTTCAAAATAAGAGCGACCAAGAACTAACTTCACAATAAAAGCTACCAAGTACTGACTTCAAAATAAGAGCGATCAAGAACTAACTTCACAATAAGAGCTACCAAGAACTAACTTCAAAATAAGAGCTACCAAGAACTGACTTCAAAATAAGAGCTACCAAGAACTGACTTCTAAATAAGAGAAACTAAGTCAACCTTCAAAATAAGAGCTACCAAGAACTGACTTCAAAATAAGAGCTACCAAGAACTGACTTCAAAATAAGAGCTACCAAGAACTGACTTCAAAATAAGAGCTACCAAGAACTGACTTCAAAATAAAAGCATCAAAGAACTGACTTCTAAATAAGAGAAACTAAGTCAACCTTCAAACTAAGAGCGACCAATAACTAACTTCAAAATAAAAGCATCCTTTCCCTGAACATTTTGTGCAATCCTACATTCATTCAATAAGTCAGTCAGCCTTAAAATAATGTAATTAAATAAATTAATAGGAATGATCGTTACGATTGACGGGATAATGGGTAAAGTAGTGAATAGATGAAACAATACAAACTGAAACTCACTTAGTAACGACGTTGATCTTCACTCCGAAGACGCCGGACTGTTTTCTCGAAGGCATTCTCTTCAGACTGAACTCTCTGCTGGTGAACTTCATCGACAGCTTCACCTCCACCTGAAACGAGAAGAGAAACCTTTATTATGGAGGAACATGTCAGCTGAGAAGCAGAAGCATGTGTAGCTTCTGCTCAGCAGCACACTCTACAATATTTGTATTGAGAATAAAAGGTAATGTGTTCATCTAGCACTATTCAGCATTTTCTACCACTTTTGCAATAATAAATACTCAAAATATTTGAATTATTTAACACTTTAATGACTAAATTAGGCGCAAAACTGCCTCTTAATGTCATCGTATTTCTTTCCCTTTACTTTCCCCTTAACCTCCATAAAGGCCGCTGAACACCGGAAGCCAATTTTTTGCCAGTTATTTGCAAAAAGGGGAAACTCAGATGCTAAATGGTATCCTTTAGCTTTCCCTTACTTTTCTCTAGCTTTCCCTTAGCCTTCCGTTAGCTTTCCTTTAACTTTCCCCTTAGCTTTCCCTTAATCTTCCTTTGTCTTTCCCTGACTTTTCTCTAGCTTTCCCTTAGCTTTCCTTTAACTTTCCCTTAGCTCTCCTTTAGCCTTCCCTTAGCTTTCCTTTAACTTTCTCTAGCTTTCCCTTAGGTTTCCCTTAGCTTTCCCCTACCTTTCCTTTCCGTGACTTTTCCCTTCACTTTCCCTTAGCTTTAACCTCACTCACCCTCTTTTTACACGGTTGCTTAAAAAAAAAAACGTACCCCACTCATGCCGATGACCGCCCTCTGCCAGTCTTTGTTTTGCAACGTCTGAGGATCCAGCTGAAAAATAAAACAAGAGACAAATTATATTTCAAGTTTAATTAATGTTCAGCCATATTGTGCCAGGTAAGGGTTTCCTGCTCCATGCCCTCCCTCAGCCTCACATAAACATAACGTCCATATGGCCGGGTGTGTCAGATCTATTTTAGTAACCGGACTAATACCAAACTGTCAGCCTGTCTTCAGAGTGATCAGGCATGAGAACCGTGATAACATCATGTAGTCGCTGAGCACTGAGCAACATGGCAGATGTCTTTTCAACCTTAATCAAATCTCATTCCCGAGATACTTTGTTTAGTGAAAATGAGGTTTCTTATGTTATATTTTCAATACAAATAAATAGAGGTAGTACAATGTGGCTTTCAAAACTAAAGGAATACATCCCAACAGATATTAAACACAGTGTATACCAGAAATAGTTTTTTGAACATTGCCAGAAAATAAGAGGAAGCAAAAAATTCTCCTTATGAGACACTGGTGGATATGGTAAAAAAAAAATAGAGCAATAGATATCATAATAACACTTTGCCAGTTGATTACTGACAGTGGGACAATATGTTTTTATATTACAAGTTTTATTAAGTTATTTGTTAAAAATCTCAAATGAGGCAATATCTTATTAGAAATGCGCCAAATGGCATCGATACCTAAATGGAAATCTGAGCATAAAAATAACTTAACTAACAGATATCACCATGAAACTTCCCCACTTCCTTACTGACATTAACACAATAACTTTTTATATTGCAAGTTTTCTTAAATGTTGTGTTTGAATATGCAAATGACGCCTAATCTATTTCGACATTCTGGAGAATCAAGGAGAAATCGACAGACACAAATAGACAAAGTTAGTAAAATATACTCCTTAATGTGGATTTCGTATGTTTTCTCTCACTGGTCTGAAAGAAGATATATTATGGAAGTCAAATAGCCTGAAATCAGTTTGAGCATCCTTTCCAACGAGCTCCCTGGCTCTTTACCTTGGGTCTGATCAGTCTGCTGCGGACTCTTTCCCACAGACGGGCCCCTGTGCTCTGGGTTTTCCTCGGAGTCGAGTCTACTTCTTCCTCTTGCCCAATACAAGCATGATCCACACTCTCATCCTCATTAGGATTACTCTCACTCATACTTCCTCAACTCTTAAAATGTCACTTTTGCTGAATTATAGCAAAACAAAGCGCTGTTCCTCAGATAGCACCAAACTAATTCCCTCTTCTTCACATCGCCTTTAATGATCTCGATGATCTTCTTTGACGCCGCTCTGCAGAAGCTCTACGAATCTTCCGCTCATCTCCACGTCCCGGCATTGTTTTCCTCCTTTCTTTCCAGTGAGATAAGAACAAAGAGAGCCATGCAGGCTGCTGACCACGCTGGGTTGTTCTACTTCCCTGCTGGATTTGTGGGATTAACTCCAGAGAATCCCCTCCTACCCTCATTAACGTCGAGCGGCTGCCAATGAGAGGAGAGCCGGACGCTAATCTAAACTCAGGTAGCATGAACAGGATTAGTTAACTCTAACACCAGACTTAGTCACATCTGAGACAATATTCAGTATTTACATCCATGATATAACCCTTATATTTCCCCAAAGGCTCTTCTTTCTATGGCTGGTCATCTTTTTTCTCTCACAGAGCAGGTTTTAAGGTACTAATACAATCAGCACAGTACAGGTTGTTCCATATTATCTGAGTTTAATTGAAGTACATATGTTCCTTTATGTTATTAAAGTATATCTTGGATTTTCCAGCTGTCCCATCTCTTTGTAACTAAAATATGTTGCTTTCATCCAATTCTTGATTCCAATTCAATTCAATTATTTAAAGAAAGCAAACATAGATTTTTTTTTAAACAAGTAATGGTTTTATTTATATATTTTAATCGATATATATTTTGTATAGAATTTCAAATATTTTAATTATATGTATTTATTTTATTTATTATATTTTTCATATTTTAAAATTAGACTTTTGGACTAT